>BPLR01018750.1:0-46858 GCA_021605095.1 Caerostris extrusa
CTATGATGTCACCATGACATCTGTTTCAATTATCTTGAAATAATTGTTAATAATTTATTCTTTTGGTATAGAATGGCAAAAATAGTGGGGTCCTTACTTTCAAATTCTCTTTTTTTCAAAAGAGAATTTGAAAGTGGGGACTCCATTTTTTTTTTTTTTTGCGACAAACTATTGACCAACATTGGCGACTGAAAATTGAATGGGACTTGTGTAATTTTTTTTCTTGCAATTGTTCGTATACTTTTCTATGTTGGTTTGTTCTAATGCATTTTTTTCTGCATGGGTGTGATCTTTTAGAGTTTGAGCCTGATTTCTTTTACAAAAACGTTGTATTGGGCATGATGTAAAATTTTCAATAAACCTTCCATGTTGATTTATTCGTGTAATCTTTTAGAATTTAAGCTTATTTATTTATTTATTTTTTTTTTTTTTTGTGAAAAAGTTGGTGAACGAATGCGTATTAGACATAAAAACAATGTCAAATCAAGTTTTGGAGGACAATCATGTGATATTGTTTACGAACCCAAGAGGCGGATGCCTGCTGTTGTAGATAGGGTTTATCGCATCCTGTTTTTTTAATAATAGGGCGCGCTTATTCTGAGAAAGAGGCTTCCTGTTTCCAGATTCTGTGTGAATAAAAAGCCCAACGAGCTTCCGAGAGTCGAGTCATTCGCTCAGAAGGAAAAAATCTCACAAGAAGAGTTCCAGATGTCTACAGAAGAAGAATCAACTGTTTCAATCAATATTAAAAAAATCTCCCAAGAAGAGTTCCAGATGTCTACAGAAAAAAACCATGAGTTGGAGAAAGTTGCTGATCCTGTAGGCTCGTTTCAAACTAGTCTACACCCATTTTTTGGGAGAATTCAGAAGAACCACGTCCCCGTCGTGCTCCTGGTAGCGACCAAATGCTCGGCCAAGAATTCTGCTGTGTGTAGGTCAAATTTGTTTATGAGAAATGACAAAAAAAATGTTGAAAACCAATGGCAAATGCCCAGTCGTCTCCATAGAAATCATTGGAGGCTACATGAAGATAATGATGAATTCCAAAAACTGTAATTTTCCTATAGAGCGTAGCCTACAGCTTATATACCTATCAAAATTATAGAGCAGAGAAAACTTGTCTTCAGTCTACAATGTACAATTTAAACTCCAAAAGTAAAAGTTTCCAAACCAACACACAACAGTTTCCCATTCCAAAAGGAAAAGTTTCAAAAACACAAAACGAGAATTCATCCCAGGAAAATCTCCAAAAGAAATTGGGTTTGTTGGTTTGAATGGCATGTAAAGGAAACTATTGTCACAAATGAGTACACCGAAAACTATAATTTTCCTATAGAGCGTAGCCTGCAGCCTATATACCTATCAAAATTATAGAGTACAGAAAACTTGTCTTCAGTCTACAATGTATAATTTAAAATTCCAAAAGTAAAAGTTTCCAAACCAACACACAGCAGTTTCCCGTTCCAAAAGGAAACACAAAAAGGAATTCAGAAAATCCAAGTAAAGTTTTTCGTCTGAAAATGAAATTGGTGAAAATTTTAATTATTTACCAAAACAACTGTTGTTGTCCTGTAGAGCGTAACCTATATACCTAACAAATTTATAGAGTAGAGAAAACTTCTGCCTGTAGTGTATAAATACCCAGACATGAGCGCTGCTGGTTCATTCACTGCAAAATTTCAACATTAATGGTTTTCTGCAAATAGCTTCTGCAAAGCACCCGACTGAAGAAGCAAATTATTCTCTACTGACCGGCGATATCTTTTGGACACATTGTTCTTAGAGCAGTGTTTAGCATCGTACCGCACTACATTCAAAGACATGCAGCGTTCTTTGAAGCGCAAAGCTCCAAGCGATGACGCTTTCCCGAATCTGTTTGCCAAAAATGACGACGAAATCATTCGTACTCATACCGATTTAATCGAAGCCATCTTTGAGGCTTTGCCCGACATTGATTTCAAGCAATTGTATCGGGATGTGAAGGCGTGGGCATCTTCAAGTGCAATGAAACCACACACAATTGGGAAGAAATATTAAATTGTGAGTTTGAATACACCTTGTCCAAACTGGCGAAAGCTTATGTGCCCAATTTAAACACTCTCGAATTGAAAAATGTTGGTCAATTTAATCAATTGGCACAGTTACGCCACGGTTTTGAAGCATTCTTAACAGACCGTTATTTTATGGATACTCTCGACAGCAATTTGAATCTATTTGTCTTGCAAAAATGGAGCACTCGATTCTTTGACAAAAGAATTCCGATCTCTTTGTTGGGACGATTACGCTTCAATTTCTTGCGGCTGGGCGTATTCGTCGGACGAGTCTCGATTGCACATGCTCGAGGTTAAATATTTTTTTGAAACCGTGTTACCGGCACGTGAGGAACGAGACTATGTCTTGCATTTCTTTGGTCGTTTGCTCGATGGACATCGTGACGAAAAGCAATTTCTCGTTCTCACGGACAAGCGCGACGGAAACAATGGGAAAACTACCTTTATCAATTTAATGGAGTGTGTATTTTCTTCGTACGCGGTGTGTAAAGGTTCCAAAGCGGTTTGCGAACAGTCCAGAGAAAGCATCAATTCCCACGATACCGGGCTGGCGCGATTCAAGGTATTCGTCTGCTCATTGTGGACGAATTGAAGAAGGATCAAACGCTAAACAGCAGATTCTGAAAAGAGCAGCCGGTGGACGCTCCAGTGTCTATAGGAGAAACATGTATTCCCTCCAAAATATTCAAGTTTAGTTAGAAAGCGGGAATCGTGCTCATTATGAACGAAGGGGATTTCCCAAAATTTGATTCTTTCGATGAAGCATTCATGAAACGCATGGTGGTTTGTCCGTTCCAATCCAAATTTGTTAATGCTTTGGAAACGATTCAAGAACCCTACACGTTAGTTCAGGATTTGATATTTGTGAAAATTTTAACACTTGGCGTTCGAGTGTGCTGGACCTTTTATGGGAATATAAATACAAAGACGTGACGGTGCCACCCGAGATGCTCAGCTAGAAAGAAACTATTTGTATCGAAACAATCTTGTGGAAGAATGGTTAAACGACTCGATGACCGTGACGCGGGACTATAATGACATGATGACCCTTCACGAACTTGTGGAAAAATATTTGTCCACGCACACCGGGTTTGAAAATGTTTCTAAAAGAAATTGTTGCATGCATTCAGAATTGGATTAAAAAGGAAAATTTTAACATTCAAAGTTAAACTGCAAAAACCGTGTGAATGGTGTCATGACGGGCAGACGAAACATCATTTTTGAATAAGAGAATCGGAGGAGGCTACATGTTCTTACTGTTAAACATAGGATACATATGATTGGGCAGTGTGCTCCAGTCACGAGCCAAATTTGTAGAAACAAAAATACCGAGTTAAGTTGGTTAATATTTCATTTTATATTTGGCAGTTGAAATAATCAGACGTGCTTTCTGACCATCAGTATGAGTGCATGCGGACCACGTAAACATACGTCTCGAGTGCGGGATAGTACTACTACAGAAAAGGATTTTACACAACACTTTGACAAGAGTGACGATACTGCAATAAATTCGTCAGCTCCTAAACATAAAATGCAACACTAAAACTTGCAACATTTGACAAAACCGGTGTCAATGGAATGCAAAAACACCACCATTCATGCAACCTGACACTTTGACAAACAGTTCCCCCAGTGGTGGTGCACCCAAATGCTGCTCAAGCCATGTTACCCTGTCCAACCCGGACATGCTGATGCACATCCCCTTTTTTACATTGGGTTGACATAACGTTCCAGTGGAAATTGCATGGGTCCATTTGAGAGGATGATATCCAGACAATGTTCAACTGATCTCACCGACTGTCAATTCACCGCACACGATTGTCGAGAAAACAAATTCATTTTTCACCGCGGCCATGCAGTACATTGGCCATTACAGAGACTCACAAACAGAGGATACGTGCAAACTATTATCAAATTAAAAGAGGTGAAAGGGTATCTGTCCCAGTTAAACACTGTCGATCCTCATCACGGATGGTTCCTATCCATCGATGTTTTGGGGTATCGACAACAAAAGTTTTTGAAAAAATATTGTGAATTCAACAGTGTCGTGGACTTGTATCGAGAATGCCCCCACTTTTCCATGCTGATATATATGGAAGCACCGTGGGCTCACGTGCCCATCAGTCCTAGATTCCACAAGGGATTTCATCATGAAAAGAATGCAAAGTGTTCACGCTACATGGTTTGGTACTTTGAAGGTTTATACACGACCAACAAAGGAAATTGGCCTGGAAAGTGGAACAAGAACCACTCGCAATGCTTTGGGAGCCATTGTAATGGCTTTTATACATGTACTATAGATTTCTGGTTTCACTTGAGATGCTCAGTTTTCACAAATCTCTCGTCTCAGATTCACATAAATTAATATATATATATATATATATATATTAAAAACTGACTCACCTAGTCTCTCTGGTTCACCTATATTCTTCATGTTAAATGCGATTGGGTGGTGTGTGCGTCAATCCCGAGCCATAAAAAATGTGCCAAGTTTGTGATAAAATATGCCAAATTTGTATAAAATACCGTGGCAAGTTTGGTGGTTTGGGGAAACTGAATAACCAAAAAATGGAACAATTAAATTAAAAGTTTTATTCAAAAGTCATTGTACAAGATTGGTTTTTTTTACCAGTCACATTGGTTCAAGTAGCCCATTCTTGTGGAATAGGAAACAGTTTCCAAACAGGAAGATCGTCATTTCCGCAAGGATTTGCTGGCTATATAAGCAGCGGCGGAGCGGAGCTTGGCATCATGGTGTTTCCTACAGACGTCTCCAGCAGTGTGTCTCGATTGCGACACCCCGCCAAAGGGGAATGGAGTTGTTTACTGAGAAAAGTTAAACCCTTCATCCTTAGACTGAGGGCGGATAGAGTGTTGACTTTTTGGATGTTGCCTGAAATGTTTAGAAAATGGTAGACAATTTCTTCAGGACGACGAAAGAAGCGAGTGTCCAGAGCGACTTTGAGCCGGAAAAAATTTGTTTCGACAAATTCCACAACCGATATAACAAGCCGGTGCAGGCCAAAGAGAATAGCGAACGTCTACGAATACGTGCGTCTGGGATACCAGTGGACACACATACGTTTCTGGTGAAAGCGTATTCGACATTTGGAGTGGGAACCGAGCGGGCAATTCCTCTCTCACATCATACAGACTACTGTGGTCGGTATACTGTTTTACAGTGTTCCGGAAGGATTCTACGCGGAAGAAGATGTTCCAGAAGGGAGTTTTCTATACGAAGATCAGTTGATGTATTAAAAGTATGCTGCAATACAATTCGGCCTACTGCGTTCCTTCGGGAACACGATATTTGACAATGACTTGTCAAAAACTTTGTTTTCCATACACGTCGTTTTGGCAGATGCAGCGTTACCCGAATTGAATCTGTTGTCACCCACGTCGACTCGAAAGTTGAATGCAGCACAGACGCCGATGAACGTGTATCGTGATGATAAAAAGTCAAAGTTTAAAAGATTAAAGACCTGTACAGATGCACAGCAGCAGCACGTTTCTACTGATCCCCAAGAGCAGCAGCAACCCTTGTATTATTTAGTTTCAAATGAAACCAACCAATTTCTTCAAGTTTCTGGGGAAATTGATCAAATGATTGGAAGCTTTTCGGAACCGAAAATAAAGTCCTTGCAGATTCCAGACTTGGAAGTTTACAGAAATGTATTGGAACCAAATGTGTTGGAATATTTTAAATCTAAATTTGATAAAGTGAGTCAAGATTATAACTTGGCAATGAATGGAATATTTATACAGCATAAAAGTCTGTTTAAAAAAAAAATTGCCCAACCCAGAAACAATATGCAAATATCACTGAAAGAAAACCTCAACAACAGCACACCACACCAATAAGTAAAAATAGCTTCGATCTCATGGAACAAATTTTTCTTTAATTCATCACGAGGGAATAAATGGGCCCGTCCTACTCAAGGCTTTCCGATTCTTAACTATTATCCCTGTGCACTCGAAGTTTTTTTTTTCATTCGTTTCGTTTTCATTCTCGAAGCGATTTTAGTGAAAAGATCATATTCACATGTAAGTTTGATACACGCATTAAAAGAAACGCATTATTTATATTGTTATTTGCATTGTCTCCGTAGCGGAGCCCTCGAGCTTGAAGACAAATTTTAAATGGTTCCGCGCCGGAGCCCTCGAGTGCAAAGGGCTAAATTTGAAAAAGATATAATTGTTAGATTTACGTTAGCCATATCTACAAATTATGTTAATGAAATATGTACTGAAGGTTGGCTGTATAAACTTCGAAAATATGTTGAAAAATTAATATCAATACACTTTATGTAATAGGTGAAAGTCAATGTCAAAAAATACGTAGCTTTTACCCTCTCGTGTAGAAATTATTAGATTTTCCGTATAATTTACCACGAGAAATAAAATGTACATTCGTACAGTTGTTCATAAAAAAAAAAATGAAGCAGATGCCTTATTTATATTTTAAGCGACGATATGAAATTAGATGTTTTTAAAATATTGGACATATTATTATACTATATATTTTATTATATCTATCATTATTGGAAATATTATTATATTATGTATTTATTATTGGTGTTGGAAATAAATAAACAAATATTTTTAAAAACAATAGTTTTACAATTTATTTCGTCATATACAAAATAAAACTGTTTAGTTTTTATACAAAATTAGGAACATGCAATTTTACAAATGGTTTTAATAAATTTGGTACATTATCTATCAATTCTTACATAATACCATGACCTTCTTCTGTGAAATGTATACAAGGTTTAGAAGAACTATTACATAATACAGGCATGTCTTTAAAATCAGTTAAAAGTTTAAATATCTTTATACAATGATTCATCTTCAACTTTCATGAAATCCATAATTTTTTATTAATAAATCTTTACAAATGCAGATGTACACATAGGTAAAGGTGTATTTCCAAAGTAATTGCAACTATTACTTAATATTTACAAATTTTTAGATGGTTCATTATCATCAAATACATTATTCATTGACAATACACGAAAACAGGAGTTTTCATAGGATCTTGTATATTTTTACTTAATATCAAAAAGATTTACATTTATTTGTAATGCGTGTAAAACTAATATAAATTTGGTATAATATGAATATTATCATCATTTGATAAAACATCTGTATAAATGTAAGAAGCATATTATTCTTATCCAAAATTTTATTTTGAAAATATTACCATTTATTATTATTAGGAAAATAACTAAGCTTTTACTGGTAATTTATTTTTTAGATGTATTAAATCTGATCTGTAACGTACAATTTATGCAACATCTTTTTTCATTCCTAATATTATCATAATTTATTTTTTTTTATCTGTAGAGTAAATTTTTCTGCAATCTGGGCAAAAGTTATTGTATTCCACGTTTTCGGAATTTCAATAAATTTAAAAAATTTTTGCTTTTAGAAAATACTATTTTTCTAATGTAATGCGAAGTTTTCATGTAATTAAATGGTGTTAATTCATGGTAATCTAATTGATTTCTATTAATATTAGGACAATTTATGAAAAATTTTAACAGCTGCTAAATGTAATGCATTTTTATTTGTAATTGGTTCTAAATCATTACAACAATAACTCAAAATTTTATGAAGAATTGCAACTGTTTCAGAAATTTATAAAATAATTTTCAATTAAATTTTTAATAAATAATGCAAAATTAAAACTCTCAAGTAATGTACCTGAGATAATAGTAGGATCTGCCTTAGAAGAATGATAACAAGGTTCAATTCTACAATTTATGAATAATTTTAACGATTTTATAAATAATATAATTCACTTTAAACGTGATTGTAATATTTTAAAAAATTTTCTCGCTATCTCAAATATATTATTCATTAAAATAAAAAAACTATTACTATTTATATATTAAAAATCATCAAGTAGATAAATTTTAAAAATGGATTTCGGTTACAATTTGGTGAAGATTATAGTAAAAAAATGTGAAAAATCTTTATCATATTTTATGAAGGAGGATCAATTTGAAAAAGTTGAAATTTTTATAGGAAATCCAAGTAGTCAAGATTGCAAAAAATGTTTTTAAAAAATAATAAAGGTAATTTTGAATTTGTAAATAGTATACGTATTGATGAATATAAAATGTAATAAAGAACCACGCATTTGGTATATTTATGATGAAGACAACAATTTTATTGGAGAAAAATAGTATGGAAATCAAAATTGTAAACAATGTAAAGAAAATTGGTATTTATTTCCAAAATTGAAAAATATTTTATTATATCCTATACGTTGTGCATATCGATTTTGTAATTCTATTTGGATACATATTCATGTATAATATCTAATTGTTTCGTTTATGTTCATTCTTTCCTTTATTTGTTATTTCTGATATAAAACCATCGATACATATGTTTCTAAATTTTTCATCCATCTCAATAATTTCAATATGAAAGCATCCCATTTATCATGATCATGGTTTTCGCAATTTTTATACATTTCTTTATCATCAGGGAATAATTGTTTGCAGACATTAACAACTGCCTATTGATGCCATTGTAAATCTTTTATATAAAAGTCTATACATTTAAAACTATATAATCCGGTTTCAAAGGTTTTAAAATTAATTTTTGTTATGTACTAAACATCTAATCCATAAAATAAATCTATTTTTCTCTTCTTCAAAAAGTCCTTTAGGCCATCTGACAATGCTTTTTTTCTTTTCTTCATTATAAGAACCTACATAATATTCTTGACAATATTTCCAATTTGGCCAGTTTTTACAAACACTTGCTGCATTTTCAATTTTCTCTTCACTCATTAATCCTGATTTCCATTGACTACCTAATTGTGATCCTAGTAAATCATATAACATTTCTTTTTTTGCTCAATACATCCATTTGTCTAATATCTGAAAAATATTCGGGATGATGAGGATTTCTTTTATAATGTTCTTGTAAAGCAATATTTCAATTATTGATAGTTGGTTTATTGAACATATTAATATTGAAAACCTTAAAATTTTCACATTGCCAAGAATAAGGAGGAACAGAACTCATTTCTTTATTATAATGTAAGCAAGAAATTTTTATATATACTGGCAGTGCATCAGTTCAGTTTAGTAAAAATGTTGTCCGAGTTAAGGAGTGGAAATTATGCTGCCTGGGACGATTGTTTTGCTCACGCTCTACCGTATAAAATTGTGGTGCAAGGTGATACTGTTAGTTTTCAAACTACAGAAATTGTAAAGCCTAGTACTGAAAAATATACTTATAAAGCTGCTTTGAAAGACGATACAAGAAAACCTTATACTTTTCAGAATATTAAGAAAAGGCTGTTTAATAAGGAAACAATTAAACGAAGAAATAATACGGATACAGAGGGGTTTTGGAAAATAAATTATATTTATCTCGTAAAACTGTTTTTTACTTTTGGAATTGAAACTCCACTTATTAATACTATTCATGTTATTGAATTGGGATGCACTGCTATGGATATTTATATTATCAATACCAAAGTAAATTTAAACACTGTGCCGAATGATGAAAAAGCAATGATATTCATACTAAAATGTTGTAGTTAATTTGAAATGCTCAAAATATTTCTTTAGCATTTATTAAGTAATATATACATATTACATAACTGAGATACGGAATAAATACTTGTTACATTTATTTTTTCCAATTTTTTTTTTTAGTAGGCAATAATTGCAGGTTTTAGGTTAGATATGAAAAAAAGTTTAAATCATTAATAAAACCGGTGTGTACAACTTTGATAGTAGATTGCGTTCAAGATCTTGTAGTTGTCCAAAATCGGCAAGTACTCAGCATGTATTCTTAACCCACCGCATCTTTTCCTGTTATTAGTATATAAGTCGGAGCTTCTTTGATAGTTGTCACTGAGAAGTGTTTTTGCTGCCATTTGGTAGCCAAGGGGTAAGATGTCTTTTTCACCTACTTGTTTAAAAAAATCTAAGTACATTTAAAGTTTCTTTATACATTGATAACAGAGATAGTATCTTAACTTCAGATATTCCGCAGACCTTCTATTTTGTTTTGAAGGTACTAAGAGAGTAAAGTACCATGATTGTTTGCCCGTAACGATATATGAAGATAATAATACAAAGCAAAATGAATTTACTCAGGCATTTGCACATGATTGCAAAATGAATTTAGGATTGAATGAATACAACGGTACTTTCTTTAGAGATTGGGTTAGCCAACAAAAATGTCTCAGAATTCGTCACTATTTACAATGCCAAACCCGCATAATTTTGCCTTCCTTTCCATATTTCGAAAGTAATATTCATTTACTTTCTCGGTATATTAAAATGGAAGCTGTTATGGAACTCGATATCAGGATGTGCCCTTACTGTGTTGAAAATTCAAAATTTAAGAGATGGACTAGCCACCAACGCCATATTCAGATTACTCGTAATGTTTAGACTCACATTTGTCGGGAAAACATTGCTTGGTGTTTCGCGTGTAGATTAACACCTTTATTTGGGATAATGTCAAGTATTGAATGCGAAAATATTACACACCTGCACAGAGGAGCATGGTGTATGTATCACTTGATGCAGGGCTCACAGGAAAGCTCTTTTTATACAGTACAGGTATTTATATTATATTGTGTTATTTTAAACTTGTTATTTTAATGTGTTTATTTTTATTTTTTATAGGAATTTCATATCAAACTGAACATGCAATAAGGATTCGAAGATATTCAACTGCAAGATCGGTTGTGAACATGGAATAAAGTGGTTTTCGAATTAGATCAGATCTTGTCTGTCCCAGAATTACTTATTGTACACAATTGCTGTAATAAATATTTTATTATTAAAATATTATTATAAATATTAAAAAATAGGTGATTTCAATTAATGGAAAGTAAAATATTGTTATTATTTTTTTTTTCCAAACGTGCCTATATAAACCCGCTGCAGTGTCGCTCTCATCACTTGCTCGGAAAAAAAAATCTCCCAGCGTCCAGAAAAACTTGCATATTCCTTCGTATTCATCATGTGGTTTCGTCTCAACGTGTATCCCGATAGAGCGTTAACAGTCTCTGCACTCATCGCTCGAGATGGAGCCATCAATTTTCGAGCGACCGATATTGCAAAACTGCTGGGCTATAAAAGTGGCTCGTATTTTGCCAAGAGTATATCCATCCACAAAATATGAGTGGCGGATCTCGTTTTATGCGACAGAACGGCCTATAAAAATACGTGGATGTTTCCATAGACAGAGGTCATTGCGAGCATGACGAGTCACAAGTGCATGCGTCGCAATTTTGAATAGGCAAAAAGATTTCATCACGTGTTGACTGAAGGAAGAGGAAAATGGGAATTTAAAAGGCTTTTGTTTAAAATCAGTCCCGTGCAAAGCGCCAAAAATTTTTTGTTACAAGACTCTGAAGAATGGGGGCCTCAACTGCTGAGTGTATTTCTGCAAAAAGTCATGAGGTACTTTTACGGAGTGCATTACGGAGGAGGAGGAGGAGGAGGAGGCCAAGGCCAAGATGTTGTTGTGGAACCCGACGACGCCGATGAAAAATTTACAGTTGTGATTCAGTCATGCCTCCGACACTGTACGTGAATGAAGAATGTATGGACGACGAACTCTCGTCTCAGGAACAGTCTAGGCAAGAGACGACGGGGGTAGCAAAGGATGAATCCTTCCAGGAAATATCACAATATGAAGAATTTGAAATTGATTTATCGACACCTTTGATGATTGTAGATGATTTGTCGGTGGAAAATGAAGAAATTGTTAAAACTGAACACGCTACACCACCAACTGGACCTCGAACACATCAAGAAACTGCACCGCCAACTGCAGCTCAAAAACATGAAGGAAAAATGATTATAGATTTTCCAGTCTCAAAGGTACCAGATATTATTGTATTTTCCAACGAGGTGGGAAAGTACGATTTTAAAATGTACAGATTTGCAAGGAAATATGGATCCACGACTTTGTATAAAGGTGAAGAGGAAAAGGATTGAAATGCAATACATTTGGACTAGTACATTTCTGACTTTGGCAGAAGCTGCAAGCTCTCGCAAATCTCTCGTCTCGCAGAGTTTAAAGTTTCACACACGCACATGTACACACACATATAAAAAAAAGTCTCTCTGGCTGACCTATTTTCTTCACGTTAAATGTGATTGGGTGCGTCAATCACGAGCCGTAAAAAAAAAAATGTGCCAAGCTTGGATAAAATATGCCAAATTTGTATAAAAAAGTCAAAGTTTGAAAGGTTAAAGACTTGTACAGATGCTCAGCAGCAGCACGATTCTGCAGATTCCCAACACCAGCAACAGCAATCCCTGTCGTATTTCGTTTCAAATGAAATCAACCAATTTCTTCAAGTTGCTGGGGAAATTGATCAAATGATTGGAAGCTTTTCGAAGCCGAAAATAATGTCCTTGCAGATTCCAAACTAGGAATTTTACAGAAATGTATTGAAATATTTTAAAACTAAATTCGATAAAGTGAATCAAGATTATATCTTGGCAATGAATGAACTGAGTTCTTATACAGCATAAAAGTCTATTTTTCCATGCCTCTTCATTGTGTAGATTAACACCTTTATTTGGGATAATGTCAAGTATTGAATGCGAAAATATTACAGACCTGCACAGAGGAGCATGGTGTGTGTATCACTTGATGCAGGGCTCACAGGAGAGCTCTTTTTATACAGTACAGGTATTTATATTATATTGTGTTATTTTAAACTTGTTATTTTAATGTGTTTATTTTTATTTTTTATAGGAATTTCATATCAAACTGAACATGCAATAAGATATTCAACTGCAAGATCGGTTGTGAACATGGAATAAAGGGTTTTTCGAATTAGATCAGACCTTGTCTGTCCCAGAATTACTTATTGTACACAGTTGCTGTAATTAACACATATTTTATTATTAAAATATTAAAAAATATGTGATTCCAATTAATGAAAAGTAAAATATTGTTTTTATTTTTTTCCCAAACGTGCCTATATAAACCCGGTGTAGTGTCGCTCACATCACTTGCTCGGAAAAAAATGTCCTGAAAAACTTGAATATTCCTTCGTATTCATCATGTGGTTTCGTCTCAACGTGTATCCCGATAGAGCGTTAACAGTCTCTGCACTCATCGCTCGAGATGGAGCTATCTATTTTCGAGCGACCGATATTGCAAAACTGTTGGGATATAAAGGTGGCTCGTATTTCGCCAAGAGTATATTCATCCACAAAATACGAGTGGCGGATCTCGTTTTATGCGACAGATAAAAATACTTGGATGTTTCCATACACAGAGGTCATTGCGAGCATGACGAGTCACAAGTGCATGCGTCGCAATTTTGAATTGGCAAAAAGATTTCATCACGTGTTGACTGAAGGAAGAGGAAAATGGGAATTTAAAATTCTTTTAATTAAAACCAGTCCGTGCAAAGCGCCGAAAATTTTTCTACAAGACTCTGGAGAATGGGTGCCTCAACTGCTGAGTGTATTTCGGAAAAAAAGTCATGAGATACTTTTACGGAGGGCATTACGGAGGAGGAGGAGACCAAGGCCAAGATGTTGTTGTGGAACCCGACGACGCTGATGAAAAAATTTACAATTGTGATTCAGTCATGCCTCCGACACTGTACATGAATGAAGAATGTATGGACGACGAACTCCCGTCTCAGAAACCGTCTAAGCAAGTGACGACGGTGGTACCAAAGGATGAATCCTCCCAGGAAATACCACAATATGACGAATTTAAAATTGATTTTCCGACACCTTTGGTGATTGCAGATGATTTGCTGGTGGAAAATGAAGAAATTGTTAAAACGTTACAAGCTACACTACCAACTGGAACTCGAACACATGAAGAAACTGCAAAGTCCACTGGAGCTCAAAAATATGAAGAAACTACACCACCAACTGCAGATCAAAAACATGAAGGAAAAATGATTATAGATTTTCCACTCTCAAAGGTACCAGATATTATTGTATTTTCCAACGAGGTGGGAAAATACGATTTTAAAATGTACAGATTTGCAAGGAAATATGGATCCACGACTTTATATCGAGGTGAAGAGGAAACGGATTGAAATGTAATACATTTGGACTAGTACATTTCTGGCTTTGGCTGAAGCTGCAAGCTCTCGCAAATCTCTCGGCTTGCAGAGTTTAAAGTTTCACACATTCAGCCCATCATCATCATTGGCCCAACAGCCCAGTGTGGGCCAAGGCTGTCTACCTACTGGTAGATTTCGAGACGAGAGATGTTTTGTCTTTATTACGGGGAAGGATTGTCAGCTCTACGCCTAACGCTCAACAGTCATATGAGACCGGACCTACGGCTTAAAGTGGATACTGAACCGTTACAAGCACCATGGCACCGCCGGAACTCGAGCTCGAAATCTGTGGTACCGAGCGCCAGACACTCAGCCATTCAGGCCCCAACTGAAGCATCTGCTGAAAATAATTAACTCAACAGAAATGTAACAATTGTGTCACTTGAAGAGTATTGTATTACGTAATTAAAAATGCACTCCAGCCATAACAATGTTACTGTTATGAAACAACGAGAGACATGAATTTGCAATTAAGTTTTAAAAAAGTTTGCAGTCCTGGATACACAATGCATTCCACAACCATTCTATACTTCCAGGCATTTAAACTCCAGATTTTTTTTTTTTGTAATCAATACACATTTCACATTATGTGATTTTGCAATTCATAATTTTCTCACAACCAAAATATTTCACAAAAGATACAGAAATACATTTTTTCCCAGATACCTGATGATATCATTTTCAATTCGATAAAAAACAATTAAAATTTTATATTTGAAAGATTTCTCACTAAATGGTTTCAGTGAAAGTTAAGCATCTGCTGAAGATAGTTAACTCAACAGAAAAGCAACAGCAGTTATATTGAATGAAGAGCCCTATTGTATAGTTAAAGAGTTAAAAATGCACGATAGCCATTTAGAATGATGCAGTTATGTAACAATGTGAGACACGGACTTGCAATTACTTTTTTAAAAAAAGTTTGCAGTCCTGGCTACACAAAGTATTCTACAACCATTCATGTTTTCAGGCAAAAATTCAATGCTTTTCTAACAATAATTACTTCATTTTACATTAATATACCTTTGCAATGCATTTTTTTCACAATCAAAACATTCACAAAAGATAGGTATGATGGATAAAAAGTATTTCTCTAACAAATTAATTTTCATTTTGATATAACACATTTTTTATAAATTTGAGATATTTCTCATCAAATGATTTTAGTAAATCTTAGGCATCTGCTGAAGAAAGTCGACTTAATACAATAACAGTTTATGTCAAATGAAGAGTATTATTGTGTTGTTAAAATAATTAAAAATGCACGACAGTCATTTAGAATGATGCAGTCCTGTAGCATTGTGAAACATGAACTTGCAATTACTTTTTTAAAAAAAGGTTTGCAGGCTTGGCTGCATATTTTCAAATATCATTTTATGACAAACTCAAGTTTTTCTATTTGATAATTCAAAAACATATTGTACTATAATATAATGTTATAGATAGATATATTGATTTTAAAATGGTATTTTAGATGCTTTTGAATGCAAAAAATAAAGAGTTGAAAATTTTTTTTTTTTTTTTTTACCATTAAAAGAAATACATTATTTTTATTAACAATTTTGTTATCAGAAATATGTAAATAAATAAAAAAAAATCTTTAAAAATAACCATATTTGTGGCAGAAAAATATAGAAAAAAATCTTTTCTTTTAATTTTTATTATACATGCTTTTATTACATATCATTTATTTTTCTTTTAGCAGCCACTATCTCAACGTTGTGCTTCAGCTATCAGTTCTCAAAAAACCAGTTGTAGTAAGTTAAATATGATTTCATATTTAATTAAATATTTTTTTTTTTTGGTTTCTCTGATTACTATGTTTATTACAGTATGCTTTCTTTTTCAAATTTAATAATATAAAAATTAGCAGTATATTGAGTAACACTCAAACCTGGGGTGATTATGTTCCGAAAATGTGGCTACCCTTTCCAAAAATTCGTGTTCTGAAAGCTTCATGTTATCCATTTTAAGAATTTAGATTTTTTTTTAAATGTTTATTTCTTCATTTGTAGAATGCTTCAAATAATATTAATGTATGATGGTATTTAAATATATATATTTATATATGCTTTTAAAACTGGTTATGTGATGCGGAGTGTCAAAATTTAAGGTGATCAATTTGTTTTTGAGGAAATGATTAAACAGTGAACATATATACAATGAATGCAGAATGATACAAAACATTGCTACAGAACTTCGTAAGTTTAACCTATTCATGCTTTCAGGGACCTGATGGTCGAGTGGCTAGCGTTTGTACCACAGGTTTCGAGTTCGAGTCCCAGCTGTGCCATGGATGTTTGTAGTGATTCGTAATCCACTTTAAACTTTAGGTACTGGTCTAATATGATCATAGAGTATTGTGGGGGTAATTTCTTCACATGCCCCATGGATAGTACTAAATGAGTAACAGTGTTTGTCGTTGCTCACAGGGAAATGGTCAATACGACACAGTCGTCGATGTAAATTAAAAAATATATATTCATGCTTTCAATCTGATGGGGTAACTATTCACATGGAAGTGCTAATGTGGATGTTCCTGAATGTTTTATTTCTGCACTTAGATTACTTGATCTTATGGCATGCTACTTCTTGGTATAGGTTTACTTAAAATGATTTGGTTGGTTTGTTGCTCTGCTGTCATCTTGTGCACTCAAGGGCTAAACAGACAGGGATCTACAATTTAAAGTGGATTCTGAACCATTCACAAACATCCATGGCACTGCTAGAATTCGAATCGGGAGCCTGTGGTACCAAAAGCTAGAGCAATAGCCAATTGTTCATCTGACTGTCATACTTAAAATGGAGAGTGTATGTCCATAAACCACATTCCTTATCTGAATTGAAGGCATCATTCTTTGTGTGATTGCTATCATACATAGAAAAATGTTACTAAACATTATGCAAAGCTTTAGTGGTGAACTTCAACAGTATGAATTCTGAAGAGGGCAGCATTTGCAAAATGTCATTTTCTGAATTTTTTTATTGATGTAAATTTTTTTCATCAATGCCATACTTCAAACTATAGAGCTACAACATTAATGAAAGTGAATTTTTGTATTAACGGTGTTATTGCATTTCAAAAACTGTCAAGTTTTTATGTCCTTTCTTTATTAAGTGTTGTAGAGTTGATCTTTAGGCTTCAATAAATTTTGCTGGAAATACAAAAATAGGGCTAAGAAGGATTGTAATTTGTTTTACTTAAAATTTGGTATTTCAGAAGAAATCAATGGTACTCACAGTCACCCATGATTTAAACTATTGTTGTTATGTAAAATTAAAAGAATTTAAAATATTTAATTGAAAATTCTCAGTTCTGAGGCTGCTTTCATTTTTTAAAACTATTTTAATTGTTAAATTTAAATAAAATTACTTATTATCATTTTTATTTTGATAATCTAGTAACTATCTTATTTGGATAAGATATTTAAAATAATATAACATTGGACAAAAAATTCTAAAATAATTTTTTGTATTTTAAAATTTGCTTAGAGCGTTTTTCTTTTTAATTTCTCCAGTCTCTGTTAATCTCCTAATTGATGATTAATTATTAATTATAAATCTTGAAGTAGAATATTTTAATTGAATTTGTCAATAAATTCTGTAAATTAATAAAACGTTCATGAAAGAATTGTATTTTAGAAAACAAATGATTTTAATATGCTGTTATTTTATTTTAACTGTATCTTCAATTTTTTCTTGTTCTGTGAAAATTGTTTTTAAAATTAGAATTTTAAGTAGGATTTTTTTTATTTTTTATTTAAATATTTTAAAGGTTTAAAAACTGGACCTGAATTCCTTGTAAATGAATATCAAATAATTTAGTAAAAATATTATGGGTTGTGCCTGCCTTTAAAGAAAACTTATGGGTTCATTTTTTTGCTTAGCTAAAGCTGTTGCCAATAGAACATGTATTTTTGAAATATGGCTCACTATCCTTGGGAACAAGACTGGTGGGTTGCATGTGTCTTTTCGAGGTTTCCCTCTAACTGTGAACCAGTTAATTTGGGAAAATATTCCTTAACCATTCTTCCCTGTAGTGTTTAGGTATTACTTTGTTGTTATTTACGACATGATCAACATGCTGATAATCTAGGTAGTATTATTAAATAACAACAAGTTGAAGTGAACAAATGAAATTTCGTCATTGATTCAGCAAGTTTATAGCAGATTTAATTGTACCCCCAAAAAAAGTGCTACAGAAAACTTACTGTACTACACTCGTAAGAGGAAATGATTTGATACTTTTCTAGATGACTTTTTAAATACTCTAGAAAACATCGAATCTTTTTATTCACATTTGTGTTGCATGCGAGTATTAAAAAATATCCTAAACTCATTTTGGAAATGTGAAAATTTGCTGTAATACTTTTAGTATCCTAATAACAAGCATGGCTTTAATCTAGAACCTCTTTTTCTGAAGCAGTCTTAATTTCTTTGATGTTCTAGAATATCTGACCTGAATTGGGCTTATAATTAATACAGCTTATGTGAATACAGCTGAATGAGATTATAATAATACAGCTAATACAGCTTTTGTAAAAAAAAAACTTATTTAAAAGAATCATGCTTATTTATTAAAATTGTATCCAAAATCAGCGGCGTGGCACATGTGGGGCATCACGGGCTATAGACGACAGAGGCGAACGAAGACTACGGAGATGCGTTCGGGCGAATAGACGTGCAATTGTTGAGCAACTGACCGCCCAGATGAACCAAAGGGCTAACACGAGTATATCCTCAACAACGGTTCAGCGAACGTTGCTGCGCATGGGAATCCGCAACAGACGCCTGGTTAATGCACCTATGCTGACTGCTGTTCATCGGCGACGAAGGCTGGAATTTGCACACCGGTACCGAAACTGGACTTCCACAGAGTGGCAATAGGTGGCTTTTCACGTTAATGCTCCATCGGATAGATGGACGTTGGTGTATACGGCGTGATAAGTCCAGTGCATGGCGCAGCTGGCCACGGCACTGGAGTCGGCATGGCTCAGGATCCCAGTGAAGACATTCAGAAACCTAATTGACTCTCTTCCTGCACGTCTCGCAGCGGTCCGCTCTGCCAAAGGTGGTTATTCTGGCTTTTGACGGGGTCACATTAATGTGACTGGACTGTGTATTTACAATATGAATGCCTTCCTTTTATCTGCCTTCATGTTTATCTTTATAAAACAATCAATTCAAGATTCATGCTGTTATCATTTCTAATTGTCCCCTTTCCCCCTCCTTCCAACCAATTAATTTTCTGTTATTAGCTTAATTTGTATCCCATATGTATTAAACATTTACTAAGGAATAAAATATTTGCTTAATTGATTTTAATTTAGGAGGAAGACAGGAACCTGAATCTGTTTTGGAACATGCAATTGCAACACTAGAATCTAATGAACCCATTTCTGCAGTTGTTGGTAAGTGTTTGATATTTCTTTTATCATAATTTATAAACTATGTATACAATTAAAATAAAAATATTCATTATTCACCTACCAGTAAATATTTAAATTTAAAATGACATTTTTAGTAATTCTATCTAAAAAGTTAATAAAATAATATGCAAAATAAATAAACGCCAATAGCTGAACTTATTTAGTTTTGACATTTAAAAGATGAAATAGCATGAAAATATAAAAATGTGTAATAAAAAAAAATTTATACACTTTTTAAATTTAAAGTAATCAAGTTTATTGAAATATAGATATAATAAAATCCTGATTATGTGAGTTAATAAGGACCAAGCTCATCTCACCTCACCTCAGATAAGCAAATACGTAGATTAACCAGATTTAAATTAATTATCACTAAGAAAATGAATAAATTGATATGCAATTTATTAATTTTTATGGTACTTTATGTACTTACAATCCTTAAAATGTTACTGGAGAGGATATTACCATTACTTTCATAAAAATGGGTAATGAAAATATTTATTTAAAAAGTCGCTGATTTTGTTTTGTTTGGAGGATGGTAAACAATTTCTTCTTGCAATGTTATGTCTTTTATAAATGCCATGAAAATTGCCTCATCCAGCTGCTTAATGTATTCAGTATTGTTCGATAGCTCGGTCACAAAAATAAACTCAAGTAAAAAACGTGGACTGTATAAATTAATCTCCTTTATTTAGGCAGCCATCAAGCTCGAAGATGGACTGCCACACGCAACCTTTCTCGTTGGTTACACTTATTGAACTCTTTTACTTATGCAGCCATCAAGCTCGAAGATGCACTGCCACACAACCTTTCTCTTTGGTCGATGAGTTTCAACTCATTCTTACACTCTTTCTCCCGTCATCTCACCCCCTGCCAGACACCCCCACAGACAGGATGTTTTTCTGGACATAGGGCGTTGACCTCCCCTATGCAGGGGAACCTGGGTTTCGACGTAACATACCGCCACCCATTGATATGTTTACTAAACATTCAATAATATACAATAAATCATTCTAACATACAAAATTAACAATTCTAAACATATAATAAGTCATTGAAAAAATGAATATATATATGTATACATTGTACTAAATTTAAACAAATTACAAACATAATACCATGAATATAAACAAAAGTACTCTAAAGGAAATTACTCTGGCATAGGCAAAACACACACTTTTGATACTGGTCTCTTAAAAATTCCACTCTGGGTTTTTATATTAAGCACTCTGATTTTATTATCAACACCATAATGAATATCAATTATTCTGCCTAGAGACCATTTGTAAGTAGGTAAATTATCATCAACCAATAGCACTAAATCACCAATGTTTACATTGTCTTTTCAAAGACCCATTTATTTCTTTGTTGCAATTCACTTAAATAGCTACGGTGCCATTTTTTCCACACTAATTGAACTATTTTAGTTACCCTTTGCCTCTTATTAAGATTATTATCTTTTAAATCAATTAAATAGGCTCTAAAATAGCGTTCATTGATCGATTAATCAAAAATGGGCTGGAGTTAAAACTTCGAAGTTATCACTATCAGTAGAAATTGGACTCAATGGTCTAGAATTCAAAATTGCTTCAGTTTGTATACACACAGTTAAACTCCATAATTTAAACTAGCACCTTTAACTACTCTTCTAAAGGGAAACTTAAATGATTTAATGGCCGCTTCCCAGAGACCACCAAAATTTGGGGCTCGAGGGGAATAAATTTCCATTCAATACCTTCTTCACATAAATATGAAGATAACTTAATCTCCAGGATTAATAACTAACTCATGAAACTTTTGAATTTCTCTGCTCGCACCTACAAAATTCTTTGCATAATCAGAGTATAATTTAGCACATTTGCCTCTACGTTCAATAAATCTTTTTAAAGCAGCTATATAGGATTCGGATGATAAATCAGAAACACTCTCAATATGCACTAACTTAAACACAAAACAAACAAATAAACATACATACATATTACACACAATACTCTTTCTTTGTTTACCAATTTTAAGCAAAATGGTCCACAGAAATCTACTCCTGAAATATTAAATGGATAATTCAAGGTAACTCTATCTTTCGGTAAACTACCCATTAGTTGTGTTGACACAATAGGTTTTACTTCTAACAAATAACACATTTATGCACTATTTTTCTGCAAATAGATTTTCCACCTATAGGCCAGAATTACTCACGTACATGACACAAAAGAGCAGATAATCCTACATGAAAATATTTTATATGGTAATAAGAAATTAACATCTCAGAAAATGCATGATTTTTAGGCAAAATTATACGGTATATTTTATCACAACTACATTCCGCATTACTCAAGCGTCCACCTACTCTTAAAATTCCATCTAAATCAAAAAGGGGATTTAAAGATTTTAATTTACTCTTCGAAATAAGTTTCTTATCTTTCAATAGACTTTTGAAAACCTTTCTTGTTGAATAGATTTTACTAGAAATATCTCAGCAATATTAATTTCTATCATGCATGAATAACTAAACAATAACAATATATATAAATTATCAATATAAATAAATTATCAATTGAATAATTTAATTTAAATGACAAACACTTGGTATTTTTAATAAATCTAAATATGTAACTTAAATACTTAAACTTTTATATAATTATTACTTAAACTCAATAAATAGTTCATGAAATTTCAGTCACTTGTTTCATAAACAATTTGTTCTCACCAACACTGGATCACTCAGTTCAGAAAAGTTCTCGTCCTGTTTTTCAAGGATCTGGATAGGTTGATCAGGATACTTTTCTCCAGCCAGGAACTCTGGTCTCACCTAATGTGGTATCACTGGAAATCAGAAGACAATCAATGAATTGTAGCAACTCTGATGAGCACGAAAGTCTTTTAATCACTTGATTTCGAATCACTGCAATAAGCTACTTAGATGTCTTAAGCTTCAAGGCCCATTCACAAAAGTAGTTGATGAATTCTCAAAATTAAACGTTGAAGACCATTGAAGCATATTAAACACCAACTGTAACAGATGTTATACTCTCACACGAACAGTTGAGGTTCGGCAATGGCATTTGCCGTTCAGGGCATATTCCCTTACCAGCCACCTCTGTTTCTTGGACGGTCCCATAGTTGAACGACTCCTGTAGACTCCACCACATCCATATGAAGGTTTACCATATCTGCTTACTTTATCTCCTCCATAACGGAAACAATCTCCTCTGACTCCACGGTATTCTCCTCCTCCACAGTCTCCTCGTTTATCTCCACTGGAATAGCCACCATCTTTACTGCCAAGGATGTATCCAGCACCACGGTCTCCTCGTTTAACTCCATCACCTCGGGATGGGTCCACTCTTATCTTTGAACCCTTTGATGGTAGCTCCATTCATGGTCTTTGAGGAACAATCAAATACTCGTAATTTCTCAGACCAGTAAACGCCATGATGAGTTGCATGAGTAGCATCTGGTACTTTTTCCTCAATTATTTTCTCGCATGTAGAATTTTCACTATTACCTGTTAATTCCAATTTCTCAAACCCTTCTACTGGCCAAATTTTTCTCAATGGGAAATCAACTTTATCTGTGGATAGTCCACAATGCTCTCTATTTACATTTCCTGTAGTGCTGCACCCAGACACCACGAAGCCGAACACAGTATTCTGAAGAATAAGATTTGAATTTATCACTCTCCTCAACATCATTTTCTTTCACAGAAGTACGTGGTTGATTAGAAATCATAGGCTTTACAGGTAATGCAGGCTTAGAAGGAACTACAGGTTTTTACACTGCGAGACTCAATAGATTTAGGTTTCTCTTTACTTGCTTCTAATACAGATGATGTGGTTGAAGGAATATGAGAGGTTCGAGTTTGGTGGCGAGAAGTGTTGCTATTTGTATCACTTGATTTCTTGGATTCGTTCAAATTCTCTTTTGTACTGACTTTGTTAGAAACCCTTTTTCTGGAACATTGTCAGTTTTTGCACTGTTTTGCTGTGTAGAAGTATTTGACGCAAAATAACTTGAATTATAAACATTGGAAAATGGTCGGGGAGTAAGATTACACACGTTTGATGTTTGCTTCACAACTGATAATGAAGTAACATTTTTTTTTATTAGAAGTTGAAGAATCTAAACTATTGGGCCATGACTCATCTTCAGTTGAGGAAGACAAAGAGTCATCACTCACTCCTTTATTATAGCTAATTTGGAAAGTTTTAGCTGAATCCCTTTTCCATTTCTCAAGTTCCAACTCTTTTTCAAGTTTGGCCAACTGAATGTTCTCTATCTCTAATTTTATTTCACGTACTCGTTTGTCCCACTCGAATTTTTCTTTCTCTAATTCTAATTTAATTTCACTTTCTCGTTTGTCCCTCTCGAATTTTCTTTCTTTTCCCTCCTTTCTTCTAAAACATCATCCACAAGATTGCGCACTATTTCAATTCTGTTTCTATAGACATGACTGGATTTGATTAGGTTGATCAAATCTATTTTTCTAGCATTGACTGGAATGGTTAAGCCCATCTCTTTCGCTACCTCTTTTCGCTCATCCTTCTCTAGATTTAAAGTAACAGACATTGTTAATTCACTTAAATTCCACTAAACAATGGCACACCAAAAGCTTAACCAAACCTATTAAACTAAACACTTTAATTCAACATTATATACTAAATCAAGCTAAATGTCCAACACATTGGAATTATTAAACTTCACCTACCGAACTCATGGTAGAATGCAGCCAACGATTCGTGGAAATCCAATGGATCACTCTATCTCAATGCTCAACTAATCCGTCTCCGGGAGACTGGACCAAAATGTTCGATAGCTCGGTCACAAAAATAAACTCAAGTAAAAAACGTGGACTGTATAAATTAATCTCCTTTATTTAGGCAGCCATCAAGCTCGAAGATGGACTGCCACACGCAACCTTTCTCGTTGGTTACACTTATTGAACTCTTTTACTTATGCAGCCATCAAGCTCGAAGATGCACTGCCACACAACCTTTGTCTTTGGTCGATGAGTTTCAACTCATTCTTACACTCTTTCTCCCGTCATCTCACCCCCTGCCAGACACCCCCACAGACAGGATGTTTTTCTGGACATAGGGCGTTGACCTCCCCTATGCAGGGGAACCTGGGTTTCGACGTAACAAGTATTTTTCTTTTAATTCAAACTTTGGTGGTCATTTTCTTCTGATGAACATTGTTCACATCATAACTACTCTGCTGTTTGCAGTTTTCTGCCATGTCTGCAATCATATCATGTATAATTTCTTGCTGTTCATCTGCATTCATCCACTTGGCAATAATTTCTTCATCAAGGATTTCATGAGCTGTTATGTCTTAATGCAAAGCTTAAATTCAATAATTATTAATTCATTATTCATTGATTAATTATCATTATCAACTTCATGTTGATCATCTGTTGTGATAGATACCATACTGTTTTGCCTCAAATGAAATAGGCAATGAGCACTTACATTTCAGAATGAATCCTCCTCATTCAAATGCAGTGACTTTGTTATTTTCTAACACCCACCTCACCCTCCCAAAATCTATGTGCTGTTTTCCTGACATAGTTTCAGGTCTCAAATTAATAACAAGTAACCAATCTCCATTTTTGAAAAAAACATTATTACTTTCCTTTTTAGGAATGGGAAAGATAAGAGGTGTCTCCCCTTTTTGCTATTCCCTGCTCCAAATGAGCAACATTGGAATAGAAGATAAAGAAAAAAATCATAAAACTGTTCTGATCTGAATAGAAAAAGGGTCATAAAGATTTTTTCATTCCTCTATTAAAGCAGAAACTTTGTCTACCAGAACTTAGATAATCATGACTCTACTGTTCTTTGATTTTAGCTAAATCACTGTCTTGGTATATAGTAGCATTTTTTTTAAAAAACATTTCTACTGTTTTCACAGAAATTTCTTTTAAATTTTTGTGTTTATGATCTCTAAATTTTGGATATTTTTTAAATCTCTTAATTCCACATGTGATTGGTTTTTTTATCAATATTTAGAAATGACTTGTCTCTCAAATTCCTTTACTATTTAATTTACTAAATTATTCTTTGCAGGCAATGCTTCACTGACATTTTTTGCAGTAAAAAATATTTTTTCATTAACCAAACCTAATTTTTTTTTATCAAAAAAATTAGGTAACATAACTTTTTGTCCTCAAATACAAAATCAAAACATTGTTAATCAAAAAAAAGCAATCAAAATGACAAAACAAATTTTTAATACATTAAAAGTCATGCAAACATAAATTAAGGGAAAATGTAATTATAATGAATAGCAATAATTCTATTCAAATATGAATAATGTTTAATTTGATACAGATATGAATAATATATATGAGTAAGAATAATAGAAATACCAAATAGAAATCAAACTAGAACATTATGTAAATACTAATCTAAATAGCAGGTAGAAAATTATGAATTTCTATCAGAATTGTTAAAAATAATAGGAATGAATTGCAATAGTTCAATTCGAATATGATTATGAATAATAATATATATGAATTCTATATGAATATTAATATATATAAATTTGATATGAATATGAATAGTATACATAAATTTAATGCATATGTGAATAATAACATATAACACTTAACAATACTTATATTATTATACTTATATTCATATAATAACTCATATGAATATGAGTGATATACAAGTTCAGTATGAATATAAATAAGATTAATAGAAAACAGAAATACCATATAGAAATACAATTAAAACACTACATAAATATTATTAGAATCTAAATAACTGACAGGAAATTATAAATTTTTATCAAAATTGTTTAAAATATTTGCAGTTTTGAGTATTAGCTGTGACACATAGTCTGTATCAAGATAAATTTAATGTCATAAATTAGAAATGGTTACTGTTAAAGAAAAGTCCTAAAATAATGTTTTAAGCATTGCTAGTTCTTTTACTGTCTATTTCAAATCAATTTTAATTTAACACAGAAGTAAATTGTTATCATTCTTGTAATCTTAAAAATAAAAACAGGATCAATTGCTAATAAATCATCCTTTTTATCAATTTTATATTCAGATTTTTTCCAAGAGTATTATGCTAATCATTTAATTAACTAAATTGAATAAAAATTGATACTTATTGTAAATGTAATGTTTTATTGTTAAAAATATTTAAAAATTTCATTATGCAATATTTAATATTATGGTTAAATATATGTAAATGTGAAATTATTTATCTGTTTGAATGTATTTAATATAATTACTTGATTATCCTTCATAAATTAAATTGCATCATTATCATTATGATGGAATCAAATAATGTCTAACTATTATTAAATATATAAGGCATCCTTTTATTTATTTAATAAGATAGTTAAACTTTCAATTTGTAACCATTAAATAATAAAACATCGTAAATTTTAATTAATATTTTAATAAGTTTATGATGGGGAAAATTGAAATATTTATTAGTTTTTACAGTATATTAGTAATAAAAAATTTGTATTTTTTATTTATTTTTGTAGGTTTGGATTATATAATTGAGTATAAAAATGATCTCAGGATGGGAGAAAATTCCCATTTTGATGTACATTGTGCATTTCTCAAATTCCAAAAGCATCGATTCTGGATCATATGTTTGGATGCAGTCATAGATTAAGGTATTTGGTAAGCAATGCAAACACTAAAAGTAAAAAAAAAATTTATATAATTTTGTTTTCTAAATTGGTTTATACACATTGATTATGAAGATTTCTTTATGTGTATTGTTAAAAAAAATTTCTCTTGTGTATTTTAATTGTCATGCTCAGCTTTAAAAAATATAATAGATTTTACCTTTTAAATTATTTAACTTAACATTTTTGGTGAATAAGATCATGTTAATATAAAAAGAAGATAAATGAAAATCAGCAAATGATACTCACAACTTAAAAGTCAATTGAAACAAATTAACACTTAAGAACTTTTCATGGGTCTTTAAGGAAATAGTTTTTTTAAGTCATAGTTTATTAAGTCAATAGAGAAGTTGAATGTCCATTCAAGAAATTTTCCTGTCACACTCCTCTTACAAAATCAAAAGAAATAATATCTAGCCATCACGAAAACTCCTCCTGCTGCTGCTGTTTTTTTTTTTTATTTGGTGGTCACTGTAGAAATAGGTTGTGTTTGGGGAGATTCATTTGATGAGGGTGGGATAGAAATTTTGGCTGAAAAAAAAAATGTTTGTCACTTTTTTCCGATTTTGTCACTATTGTACACGTCCTTACAATTGAGTAAGTACATATGCAAACGGTGACAAACAATTCTTATGACACTTATTGTAAAAAATCAGTGTCAAGTTAACAAACGGGCTTTTAGGTATGTGGACAGTTTAATTATTTTTAACCATTAAAGTTTGCATAAATTTTTTTATGATATTATCCAATATACATTAAAAAACACCACCACAAACAATCTTGTAGCTAATTTTCTTGATTAATATGCATAATTCCTTACAAATTAATATTTTTGATAAGAGAAAAGAATTCCATTTCGAAAATTCTGAACTTCCAATATTATCGTCAAAAGATATTATAATATATTAATTAACATCTTAGAATTAATTCCCTTTACAACACTACTTTAAGCAACCGCACAAAATGAACTTTAAAATACCTGTGATCAATAATGGTACCCCAGGAAAGGATTATTCACTATTACCTTTTAATTGGTAATTTTATCAAAATTGTTATGCATACTTTTTATTTTGCATATTATTTTTAAAACTTTAACAGTTATCCTAAATCCTCCATATTTTGATACTTTCCAGCAGTTCTAAGAAATGCTATATCACTTTGTCAACTTGTATACAACTCGCAACTCCTCCGTCTTTCTGTCCTGCTAATAACTTAGTATAAATAGAAAGGGACAATAAATAACTTTGCCACATCAACTACTAGTCGTAGTCAGATTACTAATTACTTGTCATGAAAAAAAAAAAAAAGAAAAACTGCTAGAGAAATATCAAGTAAAGCCCATCATTCTGACAAACATGAATGATACCCTACCAACTCGAAATGAATTCCCTTTAAATTAACATTCCTTTAGCAACCATCATCCTCCAGACAACGTGGTGGGAGTTCTTGTAGTAGACAAGCAGTAAGTTTTGTTGTGTAGTAAAAATTAAAGAGGAAACTGAATTACTGAAATAACATGAATAAGTATGTACATGTATTTCTTATTGTTGATAATATTATAAAATAAATGGGATTTTATCATAAATATATTTCTGTAATGAGAAAAGGACAGGTGGGTAAAGGGAGTTTTGTACAAGGGCAAATGCTAATATATATGTAAAAATGAAATTGTTGTCTACATAGCAATTGGAAAAATCTAATATAAAACTAATCATTAAATCATACTTATATTTATACAAAACACATGCTCTTATTTATGTAGAGTTGGGTAAAAAATTGAACCTCACACTTGAATCAAATGAAAGTTGTTTGAAAAGTTGAGATGTCCCCCCCACGCACACACAGATGGTTTTATTTAACTGATTTACTAATCAATTTTTAAAACTTTCACAGGCACTAGCTTTTTTTTTTTTTTTTTTTTTAGAATATTAAAATTTTTAATGGAAGATATTTTATCGTACTTAATGTGACCATTTATAAAAATTAGTCAATTTAATATTTATTACAGCCAATTAGCGGATTGTAATTAACAATAATTATTTATATAAATGGTTAAAATATTTCTATTTTGTAGGGGAAATTTAAAAACAAATGATTGATATTTTGTCCTTTTTCTTAATAGAGAACAAAAGATGATTTTACTTGCGACCAAATTAGACAGGCAGATCAAGATAATGATAAAGATGAATTAATCAATGAAGCAGCTGAAAAATTAGAACAAGAGTATGGACGTGGACATGTCATTGTATCACTAGATTCATCGGTGAAAGATATGCTTTTAGAGATTTTTCATAGTAAAATAAAAAATTTGGAAAATTTATACTTCATTAAATGATAAAAATGCATAATATTTGTTTTAATTTGTCTATAAAAATGTGATTTTATTTAAATAAATGGTTTTCTGTTAGTTTGTAATAGACAAGGAGTGCTCATAGTGTATATTTGACAATAAAGTAGATTTTAAAAAGTTTCGAATTCATAAATCCCATTGTAATACTTGCAGCTATAATGCTACTGTGTCAAAACGTAAGACCAATTTTCAATTTAAAAATTCACGGGCTTATGGGTTTTTTCTTTTTAGGTTGCTAATAATCATTAGTGTTTGAGTTATGCTTGGCTTTGTGAGACGTTTAAACAGATTCCAGCGATTTTTGAAATGTCTGAATTAATTGAGAGAAGCAAAGAACATCATTAAATTTTATTTGCGGAAATGTATAGAATGTTCCATAAGGCCTTTGGTGAGCATTCCTATATCGGAAAGAGATGTTTAGAAGTGGTATAAACAGTTCGAAGAAGGCAGAGAAACGTGTTGAAGACGAAGAACCCTCTGGTCGACTATCAACCTCAACCGATGAAGTTCATGTCCAAAAATTAAAGATTTGGTGCTTGCAAACAGTCTATTTACAATCAGAGACCTTGCTGATGGTGGAATTTCAAAAGGATCGGTCAATTCCATTTTGGGCCTCAAACACATCAAATCTCGATTGGTACCGAAAACATTGAATGCGCCAGCTCACACTACATTGATTCTTCGTGACTTTTCACCAAAAATGAAACCCATATCGTTCAAGAATCACTGTATTCACACTGGGCGACTTCTGGTTATTCTTTAAACTAAAAAGACCATCCCTAGGACACCGTTTTGGGTCGATTGAAGAGATTCAACGTGAATCGCTGTGTGCTTTGAAGGTTATCCCTGCCGATGACTTTTAGCATGCATTGAGGATTGGAAAAAGTTGCCATAAGTGCATTGTGTCCAGAGGGGACTACTTTTAAGGCAATGAAATAAATTTGGAAGAATGAATAAAGAGTTTTTGAAAAAAAAAATAATTGGTCTTACTTTTTGGGCACAGTAGTATGTGTCAGAAGATATGCATGCATCTCTTTAAAATGTTCATTTCTATGCCCTATAAAAATCATATTATAGCATATGCTTATTAAAAATTTTAAATATTAATTTTTTTTTAAATGGAACAAAATATTCAAATTTTTGAGGATTGTTAATTAAAAATATCTGGATTTGTGTTCTTAAAATGCGATTAATTCCTGCTTGATATCTGTTAAAAAAATATCTCATCCCGAATTGATTCATCCAAATTATATATTTTTTCTATATTTAGGAAAAAAAAACATGTTTTAATTGTCTCTATATATATGCTATAGTCGTCGGCAATCTCAGAACTATAAGCTTTAGGTTTTTGTATTTATTTTATTTAAGCCTAAAATAGCAGCTGCAGCATATAGGTTGGTCTCTGTAACTGTCTCTTGTAAGTTTAGTTAAGTTTTGGTTGTTTGTATGTATGTATAGTGTAGATAATGTGAAACAATAAATATCTGGTTTAACAGTGAAAATGGGCAAATCAATTACTTGTTAGGTGGCAGTCAGATACCAAGTAATTAACTTGAAGTAATGTATAATGGTAAGGGAAGTAATTTTTTTTTTTTTTTTTTGAAGCACAAAATTCTTTGAAGAAATAGTGTAATAGAGCTTTTAGAATGTTTTTCAATAATTTTTTACTTTTAATTTCATGTTATTTAACATTTGAATGCTTAAAAATTAGAATTTTTGTACTACAATTAAAATCCTTTCTAAATGACATTTCGTTCCATCCTATTCTGTTCTTTTTGAATCTGTCTAACTTGGCTGTTTGCCGATTTTCCATATAATCAGTGGTTAGATTTTATGTAATGTACTTGAGTGTATTTTTTATACCTAATATATATTTTTCATTTTATAATAAATTTCTTTTTTATAGGTGTAAGAAAATCCTCGTTTGGGAATATTTATAAAGCACATCTTGAGCACGAGTAAGTTTTTTTTTCCTTCAATCTTCTTATATTATACATTTCTTTGCTAAGAATCTCTACATATTACTAAAAGGTAATAATTTTGTTTCAATTTATTAGTTAGTGATCCTATTAATTTTTTATTACGTATAATTATTTTGAGTTCATTAAATTTATTTGTGAGATTTTTTTTTACTAATTAATAGGGTTTTTGTAACTTGTGTTTGCCTAGATTCTTTTTGTAGGGCCATTCTATTTCAATTAGTGTAGCATTGGTTTGATTTCTGACGTTGTTTTGCATTTGGTTGTTAGTTAATTTATTTGTTCATCTCTTAGGTAACTTAATTAGCTTAAAAAAATTAAGTTGACAAAATCACTTGTTGCATGTTGTATTTTTAAATGGGGGCTCAGATAGACGTCACTGACCACAGATCCAGACCTTAACAGATATTCATATTGTTTATTTATTTATGTTGCAAGATATGATTGTATACTAGATGCAATTCTTTGAAGCTACTGCTCCTACTAATGAAGTTATATCATTTTGGAAAAGTATAAAGTTAGAAGCTTCAAATCCAAATGTTAAAAGTCTTCAACGTTTTGCACAATTGTGTATTCATTAGAAATTGTGAACTTTTTGTGAGATGCATAAATGTTCATATGAACTAATTAAAAGATTGGGGTCTAGCTTTTAGAAAGCAGGAGAAGTGTGGAATATGTCTGAAGACTGTCACACAGTTGATGGCCTCTGGTAATTTGACAGAATGGTTATCAAAATAAATCATTGAAAATGTTTAGGGTAGCAATTTGCAGAGCATGGAGAATGAAAACACTAACAAAGTTTGTGAAAAGAAATGTTTATGATAAAGGAAGAAAGTCATTGTTAGTACAACTGAATTTGATTGTCTATTCAGGAAATCGGGAATGAAAGCAGCAAGAGCATTATTAACCTATTTGATATCAAATTTCACATTTGACTTATAATCCTTAATAAAAGATGTCTTCAGATTATTGTAACTTATTTTTTATAGAGATTTGCAAAATGTTTTTGCTTGTACCTTGTATTTTGATTTATTTTTATTTTTTATCTATTTCTGTAGTGTTTGTCCCTTTTCTACTGATAGCTGTATATGTTTTCTTATATTCAATTTCTTCACTGTAGCTATTGCACAATTTGGATCTTGAATCAGTTTTTCAGTTTTATCTCTTTTTTTTCTCTTTTTGATTTTTTTTTATTTCTATTTGAGGGAATTATGTTAAAGATACATGAAAGTTTTTGTAGAATGTTATTCTATAGCTTTGTTTTATGGGCTAATTGTGCTTTAATAAATCCTTTGCCGAAAATTTTTATCTTGACGCATGTCATTTCCTATGTATTTTATCCTATATACAAATTTTTTAAAAAAAATGGTTATCTATGTATATATAATCAAGCACTAAGAAAAGTGAATGATGAAATTTTCTATGCAAATATCTTTCAATCCAGCATGTAAAAGATTAAATCTTAACAGTCAATGAATGAATTACTAATACCCATGGTAGCTAATCATTTGTATGGTGGAATTTCAATTTTAGGGACAGGTCTTCATTTAATTTTATTATGTCTTCTCACTTCAAATTATATCTATACCTTGCATACTGGTATTTCATGCATTACTTTTAAAAATAATCATAAAAACTTTAGAAAGCATTAATAATAATTTTTATTTGCTTCTTGACATACAATATAATAAGAAACAATTATATTTACTTTTAATAAAACTGTTCCTTGTTTTCAATTTTCTTCTTTAATCAAGATCTGAGTATTTTTTTTTTTAAATCACCTAGTGTAAGAATTTTTCAAATCAAAATGACTTGTAGGGGATCGGTTAATAGTTTGGTGTGGTTTGTCGCTCTACGATCATTTTGTGCACACTTTAGGATAATTAGACAGGAACCTACAATTTAACGTGGATTCCGAACCACTAAGAAACATCCATGCCAACGCCAGAATTCGAACCTGAAAATGTGGTATGAAAGACCATACTTGTAGCCAATTGGCCAACTGGCCAATAGAAAAAGCAAGTATGAGCCATGATCTATGGATCATTGTTTTAAGTAATGATGAAGATTGTATTGCAGGAAAAAAAAAAATGTTAAATTTAATATAAACCTATAAATATATGTATTATTAATACATAATTATATTATTTTGCTTCTATCAATTTAAAAAAATTCTTATAAGAGAAAATTATTTTTTGACTGTGATAGACATAATTGTATAATTAATTCACATAACTTATTAATTTATTTTTATAATATTTAAGTTTTGATGCATATTTCTTTTGTACAGATCTATAGAGTTTGAATGCAGAGAAAACTATTAAGAATATCACTGCTGATGCAAAAATAGAGATAACATTTTTATTGAAACCTCCGCTAGAAAGTTGCAAAAAAAATACAATTGTAAATTTCGAAAGTTCATCTCAATCAAATTTAGATTCTAAAAAAGAATTCAAACAATACTTTTACAAATTTATTTGAACAAGTCAAATATCATGAAAATTCATATCAGAATAAGGGATTGTTTGGTGCACCTTCTGATCCAAAACAAAAATATTTCTCATGCAGAGATCGAAAAACATAATTATGTTGGTTCATTATTATCTGAAAAAGTTACAAGAATTTCAATGAAAATACATTAGTAAAAAGATTGCTTTCTGATACAGTACTGGATAAGAGTGTTAAAAAGCAATATTTAGAAGTGGAATGTATAGATATTTCTTGAGGATAGTATTCCGAATGAGGATATTGTACAAGTACAAATAATTTCAAAAGCATCTCAAACTGATGAAGCTGATGCTTTCATTCCACCTCTTTTGGACCAACTGGTTAGTAAACAATTTATTTTTTTAACTTTCATAAAAACATTTTAAAACTAATTTGCATTATTATTTTATTTAGCTATGTGCAATCATACATAGCATTGGACATTATTCCACTTATTGATGCACGTCACATTGGTCACAGAAATTGCTGATATTGTCTTATATATTTATAAAAATTCTGACCTTGTTTTGCAACATCGTGTAATATGTATTTATTTTAAGTAATTTTTTATAGAATATAATTCCACTTTTAAATCTTTACAAAAATAACAAAATATAAAAATTAATAAATATTTTTTGAAGAAAATCTAAAAAGAAATACTTTTAATAAAAGAAAAGAAAATAAAAGTTTCACTTTTTTGTTGCATATGATGAATGTTTGTTTTCTTCTTATATTCTAAGAATGGAATAAAAAAACCTTTGTTCATTTTCTGTTGAAGGCAGGTTGTAAGCAAATATTATATAAGAAAAAGAGATCAATTTGACCTGATGGCTGATTTTTTTTTTTTTATAATGGATAAAAAAATCATGCATGCATTTTACTGCATTATCATTTTTATTATTGCTTCTTTAGTATTTTGTTGTAAATTAATTAAAAACTTTAATTAACCATTTACTGCTAATCTTTAATTAATCTTCTGTTAATCTTTTTGTTACTTCTAAAAGTGACTTGTCATTTAATTCCATCAAAAATTGTTATAGTGAGAGGGAAAAAAAAGATATAAAGGTTGAATTAATAAAACTATTTATTGAGATTTCACAGTGAAAAAAAAAAATTAAATTCTATGTAGCACAATTTTTTGTAGAAAAATCCCCAATTAATTTTTTTTTTTTTTCATTTTTTTTTTTTAAATTAAAAAAAATGATTTAATTATTTGTGTATTTTTGTGCTTTCTGATTTCTTTAGAGCATTTTCTAAACTCATAGTGTACAATATAACAATAGAAAGTACATAGTTGACCTAAATAGCACACAATATTATATGACAGTAATATGTACCACACATTTAAAAACACTTTGCTCTATAATATTTAAGAAAAATATGTATTTGTATTGTATAAAAATATGTATTTGTCCATGTATTAAAAACACTTTGCTCTATATTATTTGAGAAAAATAGAATTAAACAAATTTTAAATAATTCTTTTTAGGTTATATTAAAAGGTAAAGTTATTAGTATAACTGTTTAGCTTCAAAATCATTGCAACCACATTTTCTTCATTCCCAGATTTGGAACAGTTTTCTATAGAAATCTGCTTGTTTGCAAGTTTTTCTTCACATTGCTGATCTTATAACTTATAAATAATTTTCAATTCAGTTTACATTCATTTCATTTCAAGACAATTTATTCATTCAGCAATATCTCAAACTGTGATTTTTTTTTATAATTAATACCAGAACAAAACAGCATTCATTTACTCAGTAATACCTATAGCAATTTTATGAATCTGTGATAAAAAAAAAATAGATGAAATTTAGCTACTGTATTTGGTGGAACTGTACAGCCGTGTCCATATTGCCACGACATGGATTGCCACCGCTGGTTAGCAGTAAGAGAAGGTGTCAGAAGACTGGTGACTGTGGATATTGAACCCATACGGCATACACTTTATGAATAATAATACTCTTTATAAACGTAATAGTAATCTTTTAAACTATTCAAATAAACAATTTTTGTTGTTTCATTTTCTTTTTTAAAAATAACTTCAGGAGAATGGGCAGGTAAATAATATCGTTTAATACTGCACGTTGTTGGTTCCAACATTTTATAATACACATCTATTATACCAGTTTCTAATAATACTGGATATTACTTTTTATTCAATAAATTTAAGACCAAATCTTTATAATTCATTTTTCTTTTTTTAATATTTCAAGACCTATATAAATGCCCTACAAATTTCATTAACATGAAACTCACAAAAAGATCGCCGATTTTGTATGGTACTCTTTATTGTTAAAAAATTTAAAATTTGTGTTAAAAATTTTTATTACTGGTAAAAAAGATAAATATCAATACCAGTTGAAACTATTTGATCAACTGTTTGAAAAATATGAAAAAAATTTTATTTGATTATTTAACTTTAAATAAATTAATAACTTTTAATTTTAAATAAAGTTGCTGCGTCCTTCTTCAGGAACAAAGAGATGACAGAAGCCATTCAGAACTCCTGACGTTTTACACGTAAGAGATTATGGTGGCATCGAATCTATTCTAGACTCGAGAGTTTTTCAGAGAAGATCTCGGAGATCTTACCCATTAAGATTCTACAGGATGAAGTATCAAGAATTATCAGTTTCTTCAAATGTGACGTGATAATTTGGAAATCTGTACATGATTTCAAAGAAGTCGACTTGGCTGACTTCAGTTGGCACTTGAAAGGGCCACTAAAGAACTTGAAACAGCGGGAAACGGCATTAAGGACTGTAATGTTAACATCCAATTACGTTTTCCACTCGTTGGCAAATACAGTTTGAAGATAACGTGAAAGAACTGCGGATGTTAATGACTAGAGAAGAGAAATCCCTCATAAAAAGAAATTAGCTGGTTGCAAAAACAGAAAAATAAACTGTGTTCCTTTGTTTTTCAAAGAAGAAGCTCCCACGCCGCTCAAAATCTGCTAAAAAAAATTATAAACTTTCAAAAAGATTGTGAAAAAGCTTTCAGAAAATTTTGAAGTTTCGTTTGAGATTTCTTTTTTTTTTTTTTTTATTTTACATCTCGATCTTGGAAAGAGATCACAAAATTAAACTTAAAAAAAAAAAAAAAAAAGAATGTCTTTTTAACACTACTATGGTGTCTTGAATGGCCTAGGATAAATCACATTTTGGATATAATAAACAATTTACGAAATTCTATTTGTGAATAGGACCATCTTTTACTTCTAAAATGTGTGCGTCATGAAATATTTTTTTTTTTTTGACGGGAGAAACTTTCATTATGTGTATCTGTTTAATGTCTTATGGAAACGTGCTTCTCTTGCAATGAAAGAAAAAGCAAAGGATGAAAATAACTACCCATACATAACTGTATTATTAACACGTGGACCATTTGAATTTCGTGGTTCCTTTGTTTAGGATGATAATTTTGATGGACTTGTCTCTGAATTGAATGTTTTCGAAATACATATGTTAAGAGTTTTTCCCTTTCATAAGAATTTCAATTTTCTTATATATATATATTTCTTTTTATATAATATGACGATAAACTTGCTTTTATAACAATTGCATATTTGCGGTATAAGTACTGTGAACAACTGCATGTATTTTTTATTATTATTTTGCATTTGAATCTTTTTAAAGTTATTACAGAACACTATCAAGAAAAATAATACTTCGATAAAATAACCAAGCTGTAAATATCTTGAATAAAATTATAATAAAAGAATGGGGCACGTACATTTGTTTTTTGAATTTATTGAGATATGTATCATTTCTCCGCTATTTTTTTTTTTTTTTTTTGACGAATTGTACATAACGAGGGGCATGAAAATAGTTGAAGAAATGTCCAGTTTCCAAAAATTTTACTGCAATAATTTTTCACTATCATTTATATTTATCAACAAACGATTTGAGATCAAAATGAAACAAAAAAATTGACATTGGAAACCATGTTAACTAAAATAGCAACAAATGAACTGTATTCTTGAACACGTGTTCTCTGCCTTCTTTGAACTGTTTATACCACTACTAAAAATTTCTTTCCGATATAGGAATGCTCACCGAATGCCTTCTTCAACATTCTCTACGTTTCTGCAAACAAAATTGAATGCAAGTTCTTCGCTCAATGAATTCAGACATTTGAAAACTCGCCGAATCAGTTCTAGCGTCTCACAAAGCTAAGCGTAACTCAAACACTAATGGCTATTTTGACGTGAAATTTCACACAGATGTCAAGGACAGTGCCAGCAAACTAGAAAAGAAAAAAAAAATTGAAATTCCATAAGCCCTGGGAATTTTAAATTGAATATTGGTCTTATTTTTTTGGTCGCAGCAGTATTTATCATTTATTATGCATAATTATCAGTTTCATTTTCTGTCAAAAATTTGATGTTTAAAACCAAATATTTTCCTAGAACACACTTAAATTCTTTTACGAGCTTTTATTGCATTTTTTTTTTTTTTTTTTTGATTGCTAGTGTGTTTTTCCTTAACATTAAGAGGAAAAAAATACTCAAAAAATTTTTTTTTATTACTTATAATTTTAGACATATATTATTACTTTAAGAATCGAATTTTATAAGAAAAATTATAAATCTTTTAAGAATTGTAAAAATTCTTACAATAATTTCTCATTAAGAACAACTTGCCAGCTGCATTAGAACAACAATAATTATTTTATAAGAAAAGTATAAATCTTTTAAGAATTGTAACAATTCTTACAATTAAATTCTTACATTTCGTTTATTATCTGAAAAATAAGTGGGAAAGAGAATATCTTATACGGAAAATTTAAAAAACCGTGCTTTTCCGTTAGTTGGTAGCTCATTTAGCCAATATCAGATTTTTCGTTTTGGTGACGATGTAACAGGGGCCGGAATGGCCGAGTGGCTAATGTTCTGGCGCTATGTACCACAGGTTTCGGGTTCGAGTCCCGGCTGTGCCATGGGTGTTTGTAGTGGTTCGGAATCCACTTTAAGCCGTAGGTCCCGGTCTCATATGACTGCTGAGCATTGGGTGTAGAGCTGACAACTCTATCCCGTAAAAGACAAAAAAAAAAAGCATCTCGAAATCTACCAGCAGGTAGACGGCCTTGACCCACACTGGGCTGTTGCGCCAACGATATAACAGACAAGCAATATAAACCATTTCGAAAATAATTCAACGTAATTTTGAATATTTGATTTATAAATTTAAAATATAAATATGTGCTTTATTTAGCAATGGATCTCGTATTCCCTGTTGAAAGAAAAGTGCCTGCGTTTCCTGCAAGATTAGCATATAAGCCCATCCAGTACTTTAGCTTTAGATAAAATTTAAAATTCATCTGCTTATATAATTTCTAAGAATAACTTATTAAATAAAAGGTATTGCTGTGCATGAAATTATAAGAATGACGGAATAAAAAAGATAATTATATAAAAATAACATTTCAATATTGAAATGCTGTATTGGGTTGACTATCCAATCCAAATTTACAATTTGATTTTAAACTGTGAAAAAGTAAATTTTTTGTTTGTTTTCTGAGAACCATATTATATCATTTTTTTATTGGAGTAAAAGCATTTGTACAAATATAAAATTGAGACACAGGAAAATAAAATTTAATAATTTCCCAGAATCACTGTGTAGCTGTATACAAATGAAAGTAGTGCCTCATAACTCATCAGTATTTTAATATTAGCATCATTTAATGAGACATTTGATTTAAAAATGAAAAGAAGGTTACAACAGTGAAGCTCTTCATATTAGATATTTAATATTTTATTGCCTAGATTCCTCTCCACTTAGACCTTTTTTTAACTACCCAAACATTTATTGCATGGCAATTTTTTTGTATCTAAAAATACCTGGTCTTAGAATTACCCTCAAAAAATGTTTACTTTTAAGAATAAAAACCTAATTATGCCATAGTGTGGAAAATGGTGGTTATTTTTATTTAGACATATCAGAATTTTCTTTCTATGATAACATGAATAAAAAAAAAAAAATTGTAACATTAATATAAAAATAACAAGAATGCTATTATAAAAAAAAAAGACAAATATCAGAAACATTATTGATTTAAATATTTTTCTCAAATTAATGCTGTTCATAAAACAAAGGCTAATATAGTGTATAGAAAATAATTTGAATTAAAATAGATAAAAAAGTTAAAAAAAAAAAAAAAAAACTGGACACACATATAAAATATTTTTAAAAATCATAAATCAATATTTAGCAGTTTAGAAAACATATATGCAACTTTGTGTATATTATTTTTTTTTCATTTGATTAATATTTTCAAACTTTAGAAGTAATATATATATCTTTTCATTTATCAATAAATTCATATAATGTTTACACATCTTTATAAATATTCACCCTCCCATAAGAATTAAATTTTAGCTTGTATATTAAAATAATTATTTAAATTCACGTACTGTTTTCGAATTTAGAATATATTAGATTTGTTAATGTTAACATTTATAGCCTTTAAATTACCCATTAAAATTAACTTAATCCTAAAACACAAATTTTATATAAAGAAAATTGAATAACTCAAATTAAGAAAAACTAAACAAGAAATTAGATCAGAAAAATTTTATTACAAGACAATTCTTTACAGACCAGGGAAAACATGTGCATATGTAATAGTTTACAACAGATACAAAGAATCAAGAAATGTCCATTATGAAAAAATGAAATAGTTCAGAAAAACAGCAAAAAGTCCGTTATTTACTGCTTTGGCCGCTTGGAATTTTGCTATGCAGCTTGGTGCTTTTAAACCACCATGACAGCTGCTGGCTTCTGAATTGTAATAGGAACAATTCTTTCGTTCTTTTTCGGGTAGCTTGAATTGTAAGAACACCATTTTCCCTCAGAGATGAGGTCATAGTAAGAGGCTCGACTTCATCAGGAAGCTGATAGCGTCTTGTGAACTCTCTGGCTACGAACCCATATTCGTCGGCTTGTTCTTCGTGCTTGCCACGGATGACCAAGAAGTTGTTAACGACTTTGACGACGATTTCATCGGGTCGGAAGTTCTTCACGTTGAGCGTCACCTGGTATTCGTTGGAATTCTTGTCGTCTTTCTTGGCATCGGATCTACGAGGATCAACGGGGACCTGAGGTTGCTGATGGATGACAAAGTAAGGAGTTTGTACTGTACTAGGAGTGGGAAAGACTCCGCCGGGCACGATGTTGTGGTGGTGGCAATCAGTGGGCTCGTTCAAATCACGTAACATCCTTGGAAACATTATGACGAATGATCAGAAATCGACAAACAAAGACGTAAAGATAATCACTCAAAAGACGCTGAGATCGCAATCAAAAGAACACTTGCTCGATCCTTCAGAACTCCAGCCTTATATACTGACCATCGAAGATTCTAGAATCTCCTAGTTCAAGCGGGAAGTGCAAAAGCATCTGATTGGACGATAGGGTTGCCACTTGCAAAAGAACGGTGACGTTTCTCAGCAAATGGATAGGGTTGCCAGTTCGTTAAGGCTTCCAGTTTGTGCTTGCTGTGTGTGTTAGCAGAAAAATAAACAAAAAGCAAACATAAAAATTGGCTGGAAAATTTCCAGATCGTGTATCAATAAAACTTTTATTGAAAAATTTCATTACGGTTTTGACTTACTATTACACAAAATTTGATTAAAATTTTATAATTTCTGAAGTAATAAAATTATAGTTTTATTTAAATTATCCACACACAAAAAAAAATATTTTGTCATTTAAAATTTTAGGAAAATGTGTTTTTGTCTGAAATTATTACTTCCAATTTCTACATAGACATTCTGTTCTCTCTTAACTAAATATATTGAAATCGGAGCTTTCATTTTATATAAATAAAAAGGAAGATTTTTATTTTATGATAATAATAATGGCTTTAATTCTGTCATTTTTCTTCAATCAAGATATTTTCGTTCTATACAATTTATTTTTATTTATTTGAAAAACTAAAAATTTTATAATTTAATCTCTTATTTAAAGGAAATAGAGAGCTTTATCAAAATTGTTTATTAAAAAACATTTTTTTTTAAATACTTTTTCGATTTTAATCAAAATGCGCCTAAAAAGTTTGTGAAAATTTTAGGAATTATTTGATACATGTTTCGACATAACAAATAAAATCGAATCAATTTCTAGAATAAATGCAATCGTTTCCAATAAAAATGAGTCACTTAAAAAAATATGTGTTAATTTTGGATTTATTGCTATTTAAAATAGTTTTCAAAATGTCCCTCCCCCAAAAAAAAAAAAAATTTTAAAAAATAAATAAATTTATTCATTTTTATTTCTGGATAGATTTTAGTAGGTATTCCACTAAATTTCATTTTTAAAAATTCATTTTGATGGGAGTGAAAAAAAAATTTACTAATGTATTAGTAACAAGTACATTAACATTTAAAAATTCACTTTTTTTTTTTCAACTATATTATTATTTAGACAATTTATGTTTATCTTAAAACTAAGATATTAATAGATTATAGTAGTAGTAGTAGTAGAAAATTTTTTTTTTGAGGAGGAGGTGGTGGGATCAAAGTATCAAAAGCATATCGAAAATTTTAAATGGCTAATGACTGAAAAAACTACATATAATATATATTCGAGTCTTTTTTTTTTTTTAATTGAATTTAATCAAATATTTTTTAATAAGATTGAAACCAAATGAATTTTCTTAAATTTAATTAAGCTAATATTTAAAGTGCTTTATTTTATTTAAATCAGTTTTGTCAAAATCGAGTTTTTATTTATGCAATCGTTTTTTAAAGATTTTTTTCTACTTTATATAATTTTTAACACTAACAAAAAAAAAAAAAAAAATGACTCGACATTGACTATTTTAAATAAAACTTTATATTTTTTTAATTTTGTAAATTTAATTAAGAAAAAAATTTTCACACAAAATAATAATAATAATTGAGAGAAAAATTCTTCGCAAAAATAAATTTTATTAAAATTCTAGAGGCAAACAAACTAATTTCTTATAAATTTAATTTTAACAAGTAATAATATAAAAAAAAAAAAATTTCAAGTCAGTTCCTACTTTTTTTTTTTTTCACTACATTGCAGAAAGTCCTTTATAAATAATTTTCATTCATTTTTTAAGTTTATCTGGCGCCTCGTCTATTATCTCGTTCAAACACATAAAAATGAAAACAGCCAATAACTAACGTAGTTTAAGAATTCTTACTTTTATTTTATTTTATTTTACAGCTAATTTATTTTTTAAAAATTATAGTTTAATTCGATTAAAAAAGAACTTATTAGAATGGTATAGAAATTTTCGATATTACTCAGAAGAAAAAAAAAATAATAATAATAATAAATCCTAAGAAAAATTGGATAGCATGTCTATTTTTTCTTTGCCCGACTCGTGGATTAGTGACAACGCGCACCTTTGGTGAGCAGGAGGGCTGAAGTTCCATCCGCTGTAGACATGGTTACAAAAAACGAGGAGACTCGAGGGCATTTTTGATGTTCAGCCTTTTGCCTCGTGAGTTGGACTACCTGGTGGGAGTTTTCCTGGTTTTCTTCCATGCGATACGTAAATGAGGGGTAGTTCCCCTTAAAAGTCCTCCCGGAAGGCGCTGCCCTCCTTCCTTCCTCGGCGTTACGGAGCCAAGTCAGAATTCTACTTACGAGTGCTCTATTCCAACAAAAGCAATTCGAGCAATTCTACCTACGAGTGCTCGATTCCAACAATTCCCTTTCCCTCCTTCCATGAGACCCCAATGGTTTTTAGAGTGGATCTAGATGTTGCTGTCTACCAAGTGGGCTTAGTATTTTTTTTTTTTTTTTTTTTTTTATTATTTTTTTTTTTTTTTGTGAACATCAACAACATACTGATAATTGCAGGCTATTTTTCGAAAAGAATGTTTAAGAATGTTATCTTAAAAAGAATATATATATATATATATATATTTAAAAAATACTCGCTAAGAATTTTTCCAGGATTTTTGGTTAGGCGTCAGATAAAAAAAAAATTATAATTTCAGAGAAAAAAATTTCTAAGTGCTATATTTTCAATAATTTTGGGAAATAAATATCTCATTTTAGATGTGTATAGACAAAAAACATGTTTAAAAAACATTAAAATCTTTAAAAAAACATTGTAGCGACCAATATATTGCATACATTGTAACCAATATATTGTATATATTGTAACGACCCATTCGCCTTTGGCTAGTAGATTTGGTTCTAATTATGTAGATTTTTGAGAGTTATTATTTAATAATGCATTACATGGCCTTTATCTCTTTTATATATAAAACAAAATGAAAAAAAGAATTCATGTTAGAAAATATAAATAACACAACATGCTCAAAACAAATAAAATGACATCCATTTTAGCAATACATTTTTTGTTTAATTTCTTAGAGGATTAATTTTTCAAGTAGAAAAAGAAATTGCTGAATGAATGTCAATATAGAAGCAATAAATTGAAATTATCCAAGTTTTTTTTTTTTTTTTTTTTTTTTTTAATTTAAAAAATTTATTCTTGAAAAGACAATTTTCTAAGGCAGTTTTTCTTATTTTTGAAGAGATTTTTTTCTATAATTATTCTCTTTTATTTTTTAAATTGTTTCCTTCTAAAATAATTTGTAGATGTTCTTATAAATAGTTTGTTCAGATATTTTTCTTATGAAACAGAATTTCTTAGTATAACAGAAAATGATCTGATATTGACCAATTTCCATTAAAATCTTACGTTTTTAATTTTCACTAAATATAGTAAGAAAACAATCCACAAAGAAATTCAGAGAAAAATGTTTCATAAAAAAAATAATTTTATTGGAATTCTAGAACGAACAAAAAAGGAACAAACAAAACGATAGAAAAAAATTAAGTGTAACAATCAGAAAGTTTTCACTTTTAAAAATCATTCTCGAAAGACAATTAGCGTTCTCATTTTCGAAAAGATTTCTTTTAATTATTATTCTGGTTATATTCTTCTAAAAAATTTATAGCTGTCCTTATAAACACTGACTTTTTTTTTTTTTGATAAAAGTAGAATATTATCACAAAATTGAAATTAATTTTTATAAAATAAGCATATACTAGGCTTTTTATATTATTAAGTTCTTATACATGTTATTATACAGTGAGTGTAAAAAAGTATTCGTACAGTACGACAATTGATTTAAAAGAGATCCGTTCATAAAAATTATAAACATAAATTCCATTTTAATTAATTATAAATATATAATAGAACATATTTTCACTAGTTTCATGTGAAATTGACACAAAAATAATTTTATACATGAATAAATATTTACAAAACTGAAACAATCCAACATCTTGTGGTGTAAAAAGTATTCGTACATCAGGCATATATTGGCCAATACAATCATAATATTTCAGCTAATACCTTGTAGGATATCCTTTAGCTCGAATAACTGCCTTGAGTCTCTTTGGCATCGATTCCACCAATTTTGCTGTTATTGAGCTAGATATGGCGTCTCATTCTTGATTAAGAGCTGATTCCAAATCATTTTTATTAGAAATATGTCTGGATCTAATATTTTTATCAAGAACGTCCCATAAATTCTCGATGGGGTTGAGATCCGGCGATTGAGGAGGAAATTTCATGAACTTAGGGGTATTATATAGTATCCAGAGCCTTGTGTTTCGGGCTGTGTGCTTGATTCTTTATCATGCATGAAAACGTAATCACCATTCAAGCCCATTTTTGTTGCACTAGGTCCTAAATTATTTTTAAAATGTCAATATAAAGTTGATGATTCATAATGCCTTTAATAAAGACTAATTTGCCCACCCCAGAAGCACTCATACAACCCCAAACAAGCAGACTTCCACCCCCATGTTTCACTGTTGGCACTAAATTCTTAGGATGCATTTCTGTATTGCGCTTTCTCCATACCATTCGTCTCCCGTCCGATCCAAATATGTTGTATTTACTTTCGTCTGTAAAGATAATCTTTTTCCAGAAATCTGGACTTTCATGTTCTATTATATATTTATAATTAATTAAAATGGAATTTATGTTTATAGTTTTTATGAACGTATCTCTTTTAAATCAATTGTCGTACTGTACGAATACTTTTTACACTCACTGTAGTTATTTATTTTATGCATGTTAATAATAATGTAAAATTAAGTTATATATTTGTTATGTGATATCATTTAAAAGTTCTTCGCTATTGTAAAACAGGTAAAAAGTTTTAAGTGAAAAAAATAAAATTCTGTTGAATAAAAAAAAAAAAAAAAAAAAAAAATTAATTTGTTTTTTTAAATTTACAATCTAATTTATCAAAAAATACTTTGGTATTATATTTAACTATTACAAAACAAGTAATTTATATATATGACTCAAAATTATCACAAGCTTTATTTTTTTTCCTTAAAATTCATTATATTGTAATTTGATACTAAAAAAAAAAAAAAAAAAAGAATTTCCATTAATCATTTTTTCAATTTAAATAAATATTCTAATTTTTGATTTAACGTCCAAACGGAAATGACGTAATAATTTTGATGTATTTCAAATCGTATTTAATATCCTTTCTACGTGTAGAAGAAAACAAACAAAAATAATAGCCAGCCGCAGACGTTTGGCGACGAAATCTGTCGCCAAGCTGTTATTTCAGATGGGCGCCAAATGAAACTGAAAGTAAAGCCAACTGTTGATATCAACTAACTGAGATATTTTACAATTTTGAACGAAGTTTTTAAAGTTTTTGAAATCATTAAAAATTTAATTTGTATTGCATTTGAATATTATTACAAAGAACGATGTTTGTAAATAATTAAAAGTTTAAAAATTTAAATTGGAAGTAAAAGAAAAGAGCATAGAATGTGTTTCAT
>BPLR01018751.1:0-54160 GCA_021605095.1 Caerostris extrusa
ACTAAAATAATAATGAGTACATGTATCTTTATAAGCTTCGCCAGCCGTTGTTTCTTTGCCACGCTCTTTGACTTTTCCGTTCTCTTTATGGCGTTGGTGTTTTCATGTGTCAAGCGTCTGTTTTATTGTGGTTTAACTAAAAATTTTTCAGTGAACTTGGTTAGATACATTTTTGTCTTTTTTGAATTTTTTTTTTCTCCTATTGTGCATGTAGAAATATATTAAAACATATAATTTCACATTGTTAAATGTTAATTATTAGTATACTTTTTATGAAAAAATTTAAAAAAATCCCAAGAAATAAGTCCTTATTCAGGGATTGAATTTTTGGAGTTTTTTCTATTTATAAAGCTTACTGAAGTAATAATCAAATGACTTTTCTCGAATATAATGCCAAAACTTGGTTTTCCTCCACTACTTAAAAGAAGTTAAACATCAGCCTCAAAAGTCAGCAGAAAATTTTAGTTCCGTTTATATCCATTAGACAGGCACAGTTCATAGATATCATAACCAACAAGACTACTCAGTTCAACTCTTAGGGAAAAATATAGAATTTAAAGTATGCTATTTGTAGAATGCTTTTATTTTAATAAATGAAAGATGAAAAAGCAGGAGAGGTTAAAACTAATTCTCAAAACATTGTTTTAGTTTTAAAAGGGTGTCTAATCACAAGAATAGTCAAAATTGGGAAATATATCTTATTTTAATTTTTTGTTCTTAATAATTCATTTCATTTTATTGGGGTATCTATTGTTGGAATTTATTAAGACAGGCATTTAAAAATATTGTATTTAGACATTTAAAGAAATATAGTATACTTTTTATTTTATTTATTATTTTAAGAAATAGGATTAAAAGAAATAAAACATAAGCACTTTTCTCACATATAAAATTAAACAGTAATAGAAATCTGACTTATTTAGTAAAAAGTACAATACTATATTATTCTCCAAATATGGCTGCTTATTTTATCTTTCCAGTAATGCCATAACCTTTATTTTGTGTTTTCATTATTGACTTTAAGCACAAGCTTTTTTATAAAGACAATTAAAATATTGTATAAAGTCGTGTGTGTGTATATATATATAGCATGGCCTAAAGAAAAATTTAAATAAAGGGGCTATTCTTTGTTAAATCAATGGCTTTTCCATATTTCTTGAACTGCCAAGTATGTGTAAATTTTAATTTTATTTATTTATTGTTGTTTGCATTACAGAAAGATTAGATTTAAAATATTGTTGACAGTATTTTTAGAGAAGTTTTTTGTTACTAATATTGTAATAACTATTAGTTATGTGCATTATTAAATAGAGTATAAAATGAAATATCTTTTAATCCAAAATTGAAAATATGCATATTTAATTTTTTTAATATAATTTGACTTTTAGTGATATGCATGAGTGTACAATGAAACCAGAATATTGAAACAGAATTTCTTATAATATAGGATCATTTTAATTAATAATGGTTCACTTTACGCTATATTTATTTATGTAGGGCCATATAGTCTTCTACTAGTTAAAAAATGTCAGTGTATTACATAACAATAACAAAATTTTACAATTTTTATGTATTATTAATTTAGTATTATAATGAAGTGTTCTTTCATTATATTATTCAACATTTTTTGTATTTGTTATGTAAAAATGGTACTGTGAGAGAAAATAATCATTTTTTTTTTTTGTAATTATAATTTTTTTTGGTGGTGTTTGGTCAGTCCTAGAGTTATTTAAAATTTTGTTATGGTATAAGTTTTTATTGTTAATTTAAAAATTTATCCAAGTAGGTTAAATTTCCATTTTTAAAGAAGCTACATCATTCAGGTTCTTTTATTTTTTAAACCTCACAGAGAATAGATATATGTTAAAGTAATTTTAATTTTCAGAATTGTTTATTTTAATCTAGTCGGCAAAATAAACTCGCATTCAATTTCTGTACAGTTTTTGATCCAGTCCTTTCCATTTTATTTTGACTATTAAGTAAGTGAGTTCAATCAACTGTGACTAATTCACTCTTGTATTTTTTCAAATATTTTTTTTTAATATATTGTTTATACTTTATCTAATTTTAGAGGGAAAATAAACAATTGTATAGTTCCTAAAAAATGAAAATAATACATTTTCCTCATTGTTGTTGAAAATTAAAATTCTATTGTTTAACTTTCTATTTATTTTTCATTTTTACATTTCTCTATTCTTTCGCCCTATTTCCTGGCTCTTTAAGTTAGAATGTTTGTAAAGAACTGAGAAATTCTCTTGACGCAACTAGTAATTATAGAAAAGGGCTTAACATTTTCAAGAATTACTATTGTTTAAGCTTTTAAATCCTCCTTCTTTTTAGTATTATAATATTTTAAACAATGAAAGTATAAAAATCGTTTTCCTTTTTTAAATTTTCTGATTCCTTAGAGAGTGGCCAAAAAAAAAAACCTTTAACTGGAAGCAGGTATTGTAAGGGTAAGGGGGAGTGAGAAAATCCTTCAACATTGGTAACAGATGGATCTCTATACATTTTTTAAAGAATATTGTAATTTGAAATGCTGGTGAATAATTATTCGCTGTTGACACAAGTTTTTTAGGTAAGTGTTTCTGTTTTATTTAAAGAGGTAGAAAAATTTGGCGTAAATTTTTAATTTTAATTTGTATTTTCTATAAAATGCTTGTGGACACACTTTATTTTTTTATGTGTCCAGTCTTTTATGATATGTAAAACAATTTGCAATATCATTGTCTGATGAAAAAAATATGGTATCTGATGTAATTATGATTAATTATTCCTGAAATTCGAATAAAAACATAGTAAATTGCAGGAATTCCATAAAGAAGTAAGTTGAGTTAATTTACTATAGAAATAAGGCTATCAGAAACATATATTTCTGCAAAATGTTTAAAAACAGATGTGCAGACTGCTGTGGTGTTGTTTTTCTTACGACTTGCCTCTCACCTTGTATTATCTTAGTTTTACCTAAAAAGTCATGCGATTGGTAATAATTTTGAAGACTTTTAGATTTTGGTGTAAGATTAAAGTATGGAACATGAACCTATGCTTGTTTATTAAAATTATAAGCATTTATTTATTAGAAAGAATTTTATTCAGTGTTTTTCTGATCAATTGCAAACAAAAAGAGGTCAGTATTTTAATAAATAAATTCAGGATCTCAATCTCCTTAATTTTTTTTTTTTTATTTCTTTTCTTAACAATAAGAGTCACAACTCTGACTATTAAAAATATAAGCCATTGGCAAATATTTGATAAGCCAAGAATTTCTTGGGTATTTTGTAGCAGTTGTCTCCAAAGTGTGGTACGCCAAAGACGTAGGATCACAATCACATGCGAGTGTATGATCGTGCGTTAAGTGAATGGGTCGTCGTATCTGGTTTCAGTAACGTCTGGAGCTCAAAATCATAAAATGCATCCTCTTTAGAGCCCATGAAGATTTATGGAAATAAAAGCGCTTTGTCTTTGAAGAGAAGATACCTCTGATTTTTGATCACATACATTATATGTTGTACAACTTTTAATTATTTTTGTCTTAAGCGGCGTGCACACGGGTAATAGTCGAGTCGAGTCAACTCAACTCTGAAGTGATCTAATTCCCGTGTTTCCGTCTGTCCGCGAAAAACAATCCATATTATTTCTGGCTGTGAGTGAGAGCTGGTCATAAATGGGGTCCGCGAGAACCCTTTTGATGTGCGGAAAACGTTTCTGGTCAAAGCGGGATCGAGATACATGATTCTCTTGGAGGATTCTGTCAAATCGATTTATAATTTATTAGCGAGGCAGATTCGTCTCTTTTGACGTGGCATTAGGGTACGTGGTCAAAAACATTGAAGATCGCTGTTTTATGCGATTGCCAAAGACATGTTTCATTTTTTAAATTGCGCTCAAGAAAGAAGCTGGGGTTATTGCTCGTTATATAAATTTAAAAATTACCTTCGTTTATATATATATATATTTATATATATATATATATATATATATATATATATATATAACGAAAGATAATTTTCAAATTTTATTTTTTTCATGCAGCTGCCGATTTTTAAGAATCTTAGTTTTCCTGAACTAGACACTCTTTTCATTTACAGCAAATGCTTGAGGTTTCTAGTTAGTAATAATTGGATATTTGTTTGATATTCTTTATTTAATCAAAGGAAAAAAAAATTACCTCTCGTTTTTTAATAATCGTATTATGAAAAATAATTAAATATTAAAATTAAGATTTAGTATTTGAAAGACAATTTAATAAGTTATAAATCTGAACGACGGGTGCCTAAACTACTAACTTAGAAACCATTAACACCGGGAAATTTCGAAAATTTTTTAATACATTTACGAAAAGACGATTAAAAAAATTTTCTGTATACCAACTCTGACTTTGATGTATTCATGAATTTTATGCTTTCCATTTCTCCAAGTAATCATAAGAATATATTCAATTTTTCCTTTTAAGTCTGGAGTTCTTATTGAATTCGTATATGTATCATTACAAATAATTTCTTGCATTCTAAGTTAGTTTGATTTAAAGGCATTTTTATACAATAGAGGCTAATGAATCAAATAAATTCAATTAACGAAATAAATTAATCTTAATAAATGAAATTATTGAAATTTATTGCTTTTATTTAAAAGAACAAGCTCGCAATATATAATTTTTATTATTAAGAGGGTTTTCTTTGTTTAAATTAATAGTTTTTAATGCACGTTTAAAATTATATTTATTGTAGGAGTTCTTGATTTACTTCTTTTTTGTACATAACGTTAAATGACAACATGTACACGATAATAACTTGGATATAGTTCAGATCTACATCTGTAGTTATTAAAAAAAAAAAATTAAATCTGGTATCTTTGTTGCATTAGAATTGTTCTGTATTTTAATTTTGATTATATTTTTGTGTATAAGGATAAGTACACTATATTAATTGCATTTGAAATAATAATGGAATTTATTCTTATTATGAAAACAAAGGCAAACTATTTTAATGAAAAATTAAATAAATCAATAATGAAAATGAATAATTGATTTCAATATTTATGAATGCAAATGTCAAAGGCAAAATAAAGGCAATGTAAAAGTGTCAAAAATGTGAATGTAAATAAAATGAATAATTAATTTTCAATATTTCTCAGTCTTTGAGAAAATCGCTATTTGTTCAATTTCGTCTTTTTTTCTTTTCCACCAATTGTATTTCTACAGCATTTATTTTAGTTTTGAACCCTTAATTGCTATTCATTAAATTTTTTTTCTTTTTCAACCGATAGCACACAAAGCAATTGAGGTTATAATTTGTAGTTAAGACAGACTTTACTTTCATATAATCTGGTATTTGGCCAACTGTTTGAAATAGGCTTGATGCCGATCATGATTTTCTATTTTAAGAAACCGTAACGGATTGTTACATTGTGCAGAGTAAAAAACATACCACTTTTTAGGACACGTGTGCCATTTTTTTAGAAATACATTTCGGTTAATTCACTTGTGTTTTGTTTTTTGCATTTTCAACATTACATTGACATGCCACATAAAATAAATGTTCTAAATAAAAAAAAATATTTGTTTTTATTTTTAATACCTTAAATATGGAATAGTGTCATAGTTATTGACGTTTTGTCGCTTTACTGTCATTTTGTGAACACTTTAGGCTAATTAGACACTGAATTTGAACGCGGTCGTGTAATAGGCTTACGAAAAGGTGAATTTTCTTTTCGCGATATTGCAGAAAGACTTGAATGGGATGTATCTACTATGCATGATTGTTAGTAGCAGTCGTCACAGGAAGATAATGTCCCAAGAAGACCGGGCTTCAGCGACACAGGGTCTCTATTCAGAAGGGTGACTGTCGTATTAACCGCGTAGTTGTAGCACACCGACTGCATTTGCAACAAAAATTGAATTTACGCTACGAATGATGACAAATCAATTACTGAGGAATAGCTTCGAGCTAGACACCATATAGCATTCATGCCCATAACTCCAAAACATCTGCGACTTCAGTGGTGTCAGGCTAGAGCTTATTGGAGGTGAAGTGGGGATTAGTTGTGTTCTGAGATTGGAGCCATTTGTGTTTTGGGGCAGTGATGGCCATATATTGGTTAGAAGGAGGCGCTTGGAACCAATTTGTGGTATATACTGGACTTGCACCATGAGTTAGGTCTGGGAAAGATTTAACAGGAGAAACACTCTTGTCGTTATTCCATGCCCCTTCAATGCAAAGTTGTACATCAGACTGATGACTGAACCGTTTTCGATCACTTTTCCCCAGGGGGATGTTTTCTAATAAGACAAAGCTCGTCCCCATACCGCTGCTGTCACCCAACGTATTTTACAGAGTGTCGAGTTATTGCTTTGGCCTGCGAGATCATCAGTGGGGATCACTTATTTGATGACAAATCCAGTCTCATCCACAACCAGCACACACCGTTGCTGATTTGATTGACCAAATGCAATTGCCATGGAATTCCATTTCACAAAAATGACATACAGCACATGTGAAACACAATACATGGGCGTTTCAAATTGTGGAGACAACGGTAGTTATTAACGTACCACATTTTTCATTTGAAATGGCTTTTTCTCTCATACTTTAACATGTGAAAACTTAAATCAAATAAATATCTGACCTAGACAAATGCTTTGCCTAAATTTCATTACTCTAATCTAATTTCTTCTTGGTGTTAGGATTTAATTTTCCACGAATATATTTTCATAGGATAAGTGAAATATGTGTTTGTCTTGACTTATGCTTAAGTCCAACTTTCAATTTTAGTAATAGTATCAATTAAAATTTCACTTGGACATTTAATACATGAAAAGAAGAAATGCAATAATTCGTCATATTTTTTATAGCATTAAATATTATCTGAAAAATTTATTTTTGAAACGAAAAGATACAAAAGATGTCATGAGCATTTGACACTACAAAATCTTTCATAGACATTTTAATTTTTTAAAAGACGATATTTTTATTAGTTTAAGTAACTACTAACATTATTATAATATGCATATTGTAGCTTTTGTTACAATTTCTTTCAGAATTGATTTTTTGAATAGCTTTTATTTTCAGTAGTGAAATATAAATATGGATTGAACCTTGTTACAATGCCTATTTGTTTATAAATTCTTTTTTTTCACCCTTCATAGAGATACCAAAAATAATTTCTCTATTTTCTAAATTATTAATGAAAATTTATTTTCTTATACATACATATTTCTTTTCTTATTTAGTAGCAGATAAATTATTCTTTTTGCTACTCTTTTTAGAATCCAGTTATATTAAAAAGTCCATCAATTTTATGTAGTTATACAAAAAAAAATTGAAACACAAACGATAAAGCAGTGAATAGATTATTAAATTACTGAGTACTTTACCTATCTGAAACTTCTTAGTATTTCTTGCCTCCACTTTCATTTAATTTCAGCTGGATGTTGTAACATTTTTTTTCCGTCTTTCAATTTTCTTAAAAGGTTTCTTTTGTTACTCTTCAAGGAAGTTATAAACGATCATTTATTAGAGAAGAAAAACACAAAAACCTTTTTTATTTAGCACGCTTCGTTTGATGAAGCTGCATTTTGTCTGGAAGACGAGTTTCTAAAAATCGATAAAAAAAGAAAGCGTGAACATTTTCTACAATGTCACTAAAGCCATTGGCTCATGAAGGGGAAAAAAATTTTACAAATCAGTGTGTCTGAACATTTGCATTTCATCGGTGAAAATGAATCATGTTAAATTCGTTTCTGTAGAAAGTTGTCTTTTTTCTTTACCGCATTTTTTCTTATACTTAGTTGTATTGTTAACATTTTTTTTTTTTTTTTACGGCAAAATTGATAAGCGTGCTTGTTTATGATGATGTATTGAAAGTGGCTACTTTTATGTTAATTATCCCATTGATTAACACTTGCGTTTTGTATTATAAATTCTTTCTAAAGAATACACTGAATTTCTATGGGGAAAATTAATAAACTACTGCTTTCTTCCTTGCAATAATGGACGACTGGCAAAAAGATTTCCTTCTTTTGTAACTGAATACGTAAGACTTCATCGTCATATTATTTGATGTAATGGTTATTTGAATACGCGTTCATACTTTAAAGCGCGTTATCCACGCATGTTAAAACATGTCATCCAGGCAGATTGAGCAAAGTTTGTTGTAATGTCTTAATATTGTTAGTTATAATACACTCATGTCCATAAATTAAGGATAATTCAGAATCACACAGAAATTGAACTTTAAAATAAAAATTTCACCTGTAGAATTATCACACACATCTTGAAGAAGAATATGCAAATTACAGGAAACCACCAGATGGGCGGATAGTACGTCACAATGACGAGAGTGTAAGAGAGGAGTATATAAGGAATGGTGGCAAAGAAGTAAAATTGTTCACAAGCGCTTTAAAAAGCCTTTCAGTGCAATAACCGCATAGTTATGGCACAAAGGAAGCATTTGGATGATTTTTTACGTGGTGGAATTATCGGACGACTGGAATGTGGACGTACCCAGCTGGAAGTATCCGAGGAACTTGAATCGCCCAGAGTGTCATCTCCAGGCTTTGGCAACGATTCCAAGGTGATGGTAATGTGAGTAGATGTTACAGCACAGGTCGCCCCCGAGTTACAACGCCGAATGAGGACCGGTATTTAGCAGTTATTGCCAAAAGAAACAGACGGAGCACAGCATCAGACCTGTCTCGTCAGCTCTCTTCAGCTACCGGTACGACAGTTTCAAGGCAGACCTTGTACAGACGCTTAGGGCACATTGGTCGATATGCTCGTAGGCCTGTCAGATGTGTTCCACTTACCGCAACTCACTGTCGCCTGCGATTAACCTGGAGTAGAGAGCATGCATTGTGGACACCGCAACAGTGGTCTTGTGTGATGTTTTCGGACGAGTCCAGGTTTAGTTTGCAGATTGATTCTCGCCGGACTTTCATATGGAGAGCGCCAGGTACCCGTTACCACCAAGAGAACACCATTGAACGACACCGTTACGGTGGTGCAGGATGGCTCGTTTGGGGAGGAATTATTTTTGGTTCCAGAACTGACCTGTATGTTCAGAGTGTAACGATGACAGGCCACATCTATCGGGATGTCATTCTGGAACAACATGTACGTTTGTTTTGGGGCGCCATGGGTGCTGAATTTCTTGTTTATGGATGACAACGCCCGTCCTCACCGTGCAAACATTGTAGACGAATGCCTTCTGTTGGACGATATCACCCGTATGGATTGGCCAGCAGACTCACCGAACTTGAATCCAATAGAGCATGTGTGGGATATGCTTGGCCGACGAATTGCAGCCCGTCAACCCCCTCCCACCTGTCAACCGGAACTTCGGAGGGCATTGCTTGATGAGTGGTGTAATATTCCCCAAGATCAGATTGATAATTTGATACTCAGCATGCTTAGGCGTTGTAAGGGCTGTATTGCATCGTCCGGGAGACATACTCCATATTAACCATCATACTAACCATGTTATACTGTTTTTTGTAAATAAGTTCTTTGAAATTTGCTCCAGGAATAAAAATCGCAATTTTTATTAATTATGTCAAACATATTGCATCTTTTTTGCTCTTTACCTTTTGTTTAATAAATAGACTTTACAAATAAGTCAAATTTGTTTTGCTTCTGTCTCTTTCTTTGCCTGAACTTCATTATCCTTAATTTATGGACATGAGTGTATAATAGCATCAATAATTCGATTATACTTACCTACGTTGATTATACCTATTAGATACATTTTTACGTTAAAAATGTTTATTTTATTTCCAATGGCTAGACAAAAAGTTACATAGAACAATAGAATTATCAAGAACTCAGAACAAAAAAGAAGACCAGAGTTATTGCATAATAAGCGATCTTGATTCCCAATGTCTTGACTTCTCTGTAGGTCTATGAAGAGTCCCACTTTGGAGCAGATGGTCCCTGTCCATTACTTCTCCAGAGTCACAAAGTAGGCAAATAGGGATCGGTTGAAATATATGCGGTGCAAATGGGCGGCAAGGCAATCATGTCCCGTAGTAAGGCGAAAAAGGCCGTCACTGCTTTCCGTCTTGGTTTATTAGGAAGAAAAAGGTTTAACCTCCTAGGTCCTCCTCCTAACCTTTTTTGTACTAGGGCTGTACGAGTCTGAAGATCCTGAAAGAAATTAGATATAAATAAATGTTTTAAAAACAGTTTAATCCTCCAATAAGAAATGACTGTATTATGTTGTACTAAGCCGGCATCTCCTTTTGCAAGAAAGTCCGCTTGTTTAGCTTGTTTTGCCCCAAAGACCACAATTTAAAAATATGATTGGTTCATTTTTTTTTTTCGCTCTTCTGGTCCGTAGATTATGGAATATTCTAATTGCGTCTAGTGGGAAACATTTTTTTGGTTAAGAGATTGAAGAAAATAAAATTCAAGTTTTGTTCAAAAAGGTTAGAAACTATAACTGCCTGAAAAGTTGTTCAACAGTATCGAAAAAAAGAAAAGCAGTATTTTATATCCTTTTTTTTTTTGTGGGCGGGTTTTTTTTACAGAAAACTTTAATTAGGCTTTGATGTTAATAACACATGCATAATTCTTATAATGTTAATTAAGCTTTCTAAAAAATATTAAGTTTTTTTTTTAAACACTTGATGCAGTAAATAGTTTAGCAGTCATTAAAATTTATTATGAACATTATATTAAAATTTTAAACTTATTGATTTAAATCAGCGTCACTATGAATGGCTTCAATATAAAATCACAAATTTCCTTTTTAAACTTTGAGATTTTTATATATTATTTTATTTTTGAAATTTAATTACATAAAAATATACATAAAGTTCTGTTTTTATTTTACAAATACCAATCTACAATTTCTTTTTTATTTTTAAGAATATTCCTTTTCAGTGGTTAAAACTTCTTGATCTGCTCAATGATTAAAAAGGAAAATGATATTCTGCGACGTTTTTGCGTTTGCTTTTTGTCAAAGTGGTTATCTTAGATGTTCATTTTTTGCAAACCTTTTTTGTTTAATATCTACCATTAAATTAGTTCATTATATGTGAAGCCCAGGGCAGTTTTCCCCTTTCAAATGCTACCCAAGAAAGGTAAAAGGTAGGCCATATATCAGGTTTATGCCTAAAAAGAGATATATACATTTTTCGCTCAAGCAATGAGCATCTCGATTTATTAAAATCTTTTCCTTTGAAATTTTTAAAGCATTGCATAATGTCTCAATGTATTCGATTTCGATCATGAAGGGAACTTGCTTTGCTGCAATTCTGAAAGACAGTATGATATCTTTAAATGCTAAAGAAATACTTTCTGCCAATATATTTGTATAGTTATTCGCTAGAGGCTAAGATATTTTCATGGATACAAGAATGGAATTTTGAGTTTTGAAGAGTAAAAAGCTTCTCCAGACACAAGGGTGCAGTAAAAAATTTTGGATCAAATAGTAGATGAATAATGGAAGAAATGAAACGCAGGAGTGCCTTCGAGGAATTTATTTCGCATTGTAAAATATGAAAGATGTTTTCTGTGCTTGTTTGGGAGGTTTGCATGAGTGCCTTTATACCCTCATGATAATTAATGGAGTTATGATTCATAAGTTTGTTTAAGCTCTCTGAAAAATACTTTGTTTGGTTTAAGTATTAGGAAAAGTAATCTGTTTAGTATTATTAAAGCAGTTTGATTTCCACTGGGTGGTTTGATTGTGTTATAGATGAATAGCGATATCAAATGAGTCTCAATGATTTTTTTTTTTCCTATTATCAGCCGCAAGGAATATTTGTAGAAAGTTCTCTATTTAAAATAAATAAATAAATGGAAGGAAAAAAAAAAGCAAGAAGAAAAAAAATAAATAAATAAATAAAATAAAAATTTAAACATCCTTCCTTTGAAATGCCAGATGTTATTTTGTTTACATTATGCTATGCTGTCAGGCGTAGCAGATGTGTATGGTATATCAAAGTAAAAGCTTTGTAATGGAAAACCATTTAAAAATGAGTATTTTTAAATATTTTAGTTTAGTGCAGCATTTTTTAAATTTCACTTCCCTATTGTTATGCATTGAATAAAAAGATCCTCTCGACAATATTCACGTGTATTAAAATTACATGGAACAAATATACTTCTCATTGAAAACGATTCCATAAGGACAAATTTTATTTTAACACTTTAACCAGAGCTATAGTAAACTATTTTCAAACTTTTTTTATTGATGTTTGAGATTTTGTCATCAAATAATGTAAAACTCTTTAAAAACACATTTGGATAACAACACATATTTATAAGGAATTATTCGAAAGAAAAGGTTTTGATTGAAGGTTAAAAATTTTCACTCTAGTTTATTTCTACATTTATTATTTCACAAGTGTTAGATAAGATTTAACAAACTTTCTAATTATAAACGCTTGGACTATTTCTCCATTTATGAATTTCTTGCTGTATTTCTGAAATTGGTTCGGTAAATTGTTGAATCATGGTTATTTATTATTATAATCCACATAAAACCTAGCTTGAACGAACTGTAATTTATTTGTATGCATTAACTTTCGTAACAATCCTTCAATCCTTTAGTATCGGAATGAGTATGTTTTCGTAATAAATAGTTTTTATCTATTATCATAGTGCCATTTTCTTTTTTATATTTTCCACACACAAATTCTTAGACATTTTTGTATGAAATTCGTCTCTTCAGACATCAAGATCAACGAAAGATACTATTGTTCTGTATATAACTTTTTTAAGGCGAGTGAAAAAGAAAATATTAATTTCCAAGCATGAATTGATCTACTCTTCTGCATGCTATTGATTGGTATTCTATCAATCTACACTGCACTAAGTGAATCGATTGAAAAGTTGATATAAATAATAAAAGAGTGTAACGTTACTATCGCATCATAAACATTATTAACTTGATGAATAATTTATCAGTCGCAGACAAAGAGATATCCGTATGCATATCATTATGGTTCGTTTTCGTTGCCCGAAATACTTATTATAAAAACAACTTTCAGTTTTCTTCTGTTATGCATCAATGTTTTTCCCATTTCTTTTTCTCATGAGTGCTATGTATGTATGCATGTATTTTCTTTTCAGTTTAATGTTTAAATATTTAATCTGCATCGGAACGAATGTATTGAAACGAATGTATTTATGTAATACATTTCTTGTTGCTTCTAGCATGAGAATTGTTCAGCATTTTATATTTGTTTGGGTACTTTCTATTGTTTCTATAAAGTCAATCTATTAATCTATTTATAAAATCAAGTTGGATACCCTTCATATATATTCTTTTTAATGCAGTTTTACTGTTTAAAATCTACACACTACTTTATAGTACACAATACTGCATAGCTATATGGTTAGTGTGAATTAACTGCTTGACATTTTCATGCTGAATTGTGATGTTCACGATTTTATATTTGTGTAGTCATATTTTATTTTATCCCTTTATAGGAATTGCTTCAATATATTGTTATACATCCCTTTATGACCATTTTGATAGTTTTGTGTTATAAATATTTCTTGCAAAACTCAAGATACCATTATGTTCATATATTAATACATATTTCTTGTTTCAGAATTTTCTAGTATTTATTTTCCCTTCAGTAATTGTCGATGTCTGTTTATCGTTAATGATATTTCGCCTTTTTTCCTCTGTAAAAACAAAGAAACGAAAATGTGATATCAATACTTTATTTTAAAATAATTTAATTTTTGTGTCATCAAAAGTAACAATTAAATACTTTTCAATTTTTTATCTTATTGCAAGATTTAAAAATTATTACTTCTTCGTATTTAATTAGCTTTTTTAAATAGTATACCGGCAAATACTATTTACAGTAAAGGAATAAACTTAACTAAGAAATTAATTTTACAAAAATGAAATTTTGAATCTGGGGAATGCTGTAATAGTTTAAATAGTTTATTTATTTTTTAAATATAAATTATGCGGAAAAATGATAATACTAAATAAGTATATCCCCCGAATTAAATATTTCTTTCCACGTACTTCAGCTTTAGGTGTTCAACGAACTTAAAACTTGGCATGAAGCTTAACTATTACTTTTAACAAGTTAACAAGATCATCTTACTCGGATCTCCGGAGCTTTAGTATAAATGTTTGTTTAGTAAATGAGTCTCGTCTCTGGAATTGAGAATTTTATTCTGAGTGCATTAGTATGTAAATTTATCGGGGAAAGTAAAGTAAAAAAAAAGTTTCTAGAATGTGGAAGGAATTTTTTTAAATTTTAATCAAGTCACAAAAAAAAAAAAAGTTTAAAAGGAAAAACTCGTTGTTGAATATTTTTGTTGTTGTTGGAAAGATTTGTATGCCTATTTTAAAAGTTTTGTTAGCTCTTCTTTTTGTATTACTAATTCTTAGTTCAACACCTTGATAACTTCTGTTTCGTAGAACAAGTCCGCTGAATTATAGAAATCATAAAATTAATAAAAGGAATGCAACTACTTTGCTTTATATCTAAATAAAAAATAAACTGCAAAAGTTCTCTAATCCTTTTGCAGCGTTTATTCTAGCCCAGTTTTTTAATTTACCTATTTGCAGCTTAAGAACGAATGAAAGAAAAACTATGGAAAATGGAAATCTGGTTGAAACAGCAATGAATTTAATGATAACATGCTATAAATATGCAAGAAGTCTTTTTTGGTTTAATTTAATTGATTTTGTTTGCCAGCAAAACAAAGTAGCCTGTGCTTTATTTCTTAGCAGCTAAGTATTATCCAGTATTCTGTATTCTACTATCGTACTGTCCAGAAATGTGCTGTTGTATATCTGCGAAAAATAAAAGTTTTCAAGCCCCTCTGGCTTGCTTTTTACCTACCATATAATTATAGTTTAATAAATATATATTGTAAATATTTTTACTCTACATTTTAACTATAAACTCTAGAAAATTTCTGCACATGCTTTATTGTTTTATTCTTGTTTACAATTTATTTTCTCTGAGACCCATCCAAGTGGAACAATATTGGTTATTTATTTATTAGTATTATTATCATCTGTAGCAATACTTTATGTTCATGCCGTAAGAAATTTCCATTAGCTGTTAAAAATAAGTAAATAAGTACCATTAGCCGTTTTAATTCTCTAAAACCGAATTTTGTTTGCTTAACCTTATTATAACCAGATTGGTTTTAAATGCAGGTATTTTCGGTAGGCGGTATTTTCCTTGTATTGACCTGCAGTACCTTGGTATAACCAGATTGGTTTTATTAGGCAATATTTTCTTTGTATTGACTTGAAAAATTACATTTACAGAGGCTGAAAAATTACAACTTTCTTTGTGTTTGCTTATACTTGTTCTAATTATTTTAAAAGTTGTAAATTATTGAGTTTTTATAATGGAAACCTTCAAAAAAAAAAAAAAAAGTATATCATTGAAATTCTGTTCATTATTTTAAATTAATTTCTGCAGTTCAAATATTGTGATTAAGAATAAATATTTTAACTAAAGATTATAAGTTAGAGAACCGGATGTTATTAAGTTTAAAGCAAAAACTTCATTGACGATTTATTTTGAAGACTAATATTTATCACATGGATGTGAACTATGACTATCGTCATTTTAATTTAACTTATTTATTTATATAATGAACGTGACATTTTTGTTTTACTAATCTGTTAAATTCACTTAAACCACTGCTCAACTGTTGAAGAGATGCTTGAAGATTAAATCAAAATAATGGATAATTTTAAAATTATGCTTTCTGTGACTACTAACAATACTGCTGGCAACTATTTCAGTTTCGTTGATGAGCCGTCGTTCGTTCACACTGTGGGCTTTCAATTTGGAAGAGTCCCGAAAATATGAATGTCTGTGTACAGATCAAAGCTTGAAACTTATTTTACAGCAGTTGTCGCCCGATGAAGTACTTATATATTAAAGATAACTTGTTACCTTATTTTTATGATTATTCCCTTATTCTTTTATGTTATGATTTAAAAATTATTTTTAAATACATATTTATATATCCACCAAATTTACTGTTTAAAATTCTTTGCTATTTATGAAATAATGGTTTTGATAAGGCTACTTTCAATTCATTATGATTTCATTTGTAACAAGTCCAAGGGCTCAAAGAATCTCCTAGAAATATAAGTAAACAAATTGACTGTTTATGTTATCGTAATAAGTCATCTTTTACGACCAAGATTTTTTTTCCTGGTGAACAGAAAAGAAAAAAAAAAAAAAAAAAAAAAAAAAAAAAAGAAGCAAATATACATTAGCCTCTGTATAATCCTTAATGTCAAGATACGAAATTCTTAGCACGTTAGTTCCGAGAATATTGTACGATAAAAAAGTATTGGTCGAGGCAATTTCTCATGGAAGTCTTGCGTGTGGCACCTATGTGAAAGTGGATGGAAAAAAAGAAAAAAATCTTAACAGACATACATATATTTCCGAAAATATTTCCTTGGTAGATATCCTTAACCCTCCTTGAGTTTCCCTATTCTTAGAATTTTTTTTTTTTTTTTTTTTTAAATATTTTTCTTCCCTTTAATATCTTGAATTTATTTCTCCGAAAGTTCTTTCGTGTAAATTTTTTTTTTTTTTTTTTACTTTTTTCTTTCTTTCAAGAATCGTTTCTACGACTTGACTATCGTTCAAAATTAAGTTTCCAATCTTTTTTAATCGGCTCAGAATATTGAGATTTAGTTGTTATACGGTATAGACCTTATGAGAAATTGAAATGTCTGAACATATGGTATGGAAAATGGACACTTGCGAGTGGTTTCTCAGTCTCTTCATTGACTTTACCTCACGCTAGGTTGGTATGAGCCATCAATTTAAATATAGGTGTATACTAAATAATGGAGACCTTTATTAATTTCTTTAATAATTTTACTGAGACTGCTCAAGTCACTTGATTATTTTCGTTTAACATGATATTTTTGGCATAGTTTTTTTTTGTTTGTTTGTTTGTTTTTTCTTTCTGTAGTACTTTGGATTTTTTTTTTAATATTCATTTTCAACATTCTGGCATTTTGATGAATGTTTTTTATACCTTTTATAAATATCTTTTTTAAAATCTATAATGTGTATCCAGAATCCATTGTAATATCCAAATGAGCCAAACTAGTATATATGCTAATACTGAAAATGCTGATATTTACTAAAAATAATTGCAGACAATTTGAAAATCCATGATGCAATTGACTTAAAAACTACTGCTGTATTATATATTTGTAAGTTTTGATTTTTTTTTTTTATGGTAAAGCCATATCCTTCATACTTTATTATAACTGTTTCTTTCTTTTCATTAAAAAAAAAAAGTTGCACCAATTAGATATAAGTTCATGCTATTGAGTTAAATCATTTATATATGTTACCTGGATTACTCTTCTCGCTAGTGCGCGACCCCATGCCCAATTGGCGAGCGCTCTGGCCTTTTGATACCACATTCTTCAGGTTCAAATCTTGATGGTGGCATGAATATTTTGTTAATGGTTCGAATCCACTTTAAACTGTAGGTTCCGGTCTAATTAGCCTAAAGTGTACAAAAAATGATCGTAGAGCGACAAACCGAATCAAACCTAGGCTAGTACTAGTAAAATGTTGTAGTACGAAATTAGATTAGAAGGCAACAGGTAATAGTAATATGGGATCTTGTAGTAATAAAAAAAAAAAAAAAAAAACATTTATCTACCAAGCAACTTAGCTTACCATATGAGCTGAATAATTATGAAAATATAATATATCTAAATGATTTATTTAAATTATACAGTCTATTACAATATGTTGTATAAGATGATATGCTCTATAATTTTTACTGTAATAAATTGATTTCCACACAGTTAGCACAGCGTAAATATTTTAAAATCATTTTCTTTATATTTGAATTCATATCATTAAAGTTTAAAAAAAGGAATGCGTTAAGTTCTTCCCTGACTGAATTCATGAACTTCACGATCGTTTAGTCAGCATCCATTATTTTTTTCTATATATTTAATCTATTGAAGGAATAATACTTGTTTCCAACTACTCTAAAGATAGCATGATTTTTTTTTTTTTTAGAAAAGTTTATTTTAAAACTTTTCAGACTCATAAAAGATTTAAATAGAATAAATTTATAAAGTATTCATTTTTTTTTCTGTACAATGGTACTGATATATATATGCTTTTATGCCTTTTACTTAGTATATTATTTGTTGTAATTTGTTTAATGACACTTGGTGTGGATATTCTTGGTTTTCTTCAAACAACTTATTTTTTTTCTTGAAATAAAGAAAAATAAGTTCTTTGAAGAAAACCCTATTTTATGATTTCAATTGCAACTTTGGGTAAATTGGTAGTTTTTATTAGATGCTGGTTTCAAACTACAAGACAATTAATTTAGCCACAGTATTTATTTCATTAATCACGCAGTATTTTATTCTATGTTGTATATATATAATAATGTTCTAAAGTATATATTTTTTCATCCGTAAAGAAATATTTAGTTTTAAAGGTGTTTGTTCATTTTGTAATTATGAATCGTATAAAATTTTTTTGATGTTTTTTTAATGAATAAACTTCTTGCTAGCATATATAATCTAATCTAAAAAAAAAGTTATTACGCTCGTGCTAATAAGCAAATTTGAAAATGTTTAAATGTGTATTAGGTTTTTTTGATATCATAAAATCTGAAAAAGATAAAAAAATATATATGATATATTTCTAAAATTGTTTGGAAAAAGAAATTAAAATTCTGAAATATTTGTGAAATTTGTTTTAATTTATTTAAATAGAACAATGTTTTATGAATTAATCATCATCGGCGCAACAGCCCCCATGGTGGGCCAAGGCCGTCTGCCTACTGGCAGATTTCGAGATATGAGATATTTTCATTTTACAGGGGAGGGTAGTCACCCCTACACCCTGCAGCCATATTAAACTGGGACCTACGGTTTAAAGTGGATTGCGAACCACTACGAACATCCATGGCGCCGCCGGGACACGAACCCAAAACCTGGGGCACCGTGCGCCACAGCTCTAGTCACTCGGCCATAAGGCCCCATGAATTAATACAAAGATAAATTTATTATTATGAAAAATAAATGCAAAAATCCTAAGCAAACGAGATAAAAAATAATAGTTATAAGGATGATAATAATACAATAATAATGATATAATAATAATTATAATATAATGTTATAATAATAATAATTATAATATGATATAATAATAATAAATTTATATTATTATCAAATAAATTTTTATTTATTAATCAAAATTCATGATTGTGTTGTTTTAGCAATGTTTTTTTATTGTGCAATATAAAATTGTTCGAGGAATAACTGCATTGTACTTTTATAAGCGCCTTAGTGTTGCCATTAATACAGTAGTATAGCTGCTGTGACGCGTACTGGTATGTTTATTTGCTGTAGTTAGAATCAGAATTTTGTATTTCGTTGTCAATTCTAAACACTGCTGACAGATAGTTAGTCTCTTGCAGGTAACAAGCATCAAGTTGAAATAAAAATAAAGACACGACAAATGAAAGAATGACATTGGCACGCAGCCAAGGGCGGATCTATGAAAAGGAGCTTAGTTTTTGAAGTGAATCCTTTTACTCTTCCAAACTCGCACTTTTCGTTCCGCTGTCTTTTCAGGGATAGTGAGCATAATTAACCCGCTTTGAAAACGATCGAAAGCTGCTTGTATTCAAAGTTGTTTATGCGTTTGGTACATGCAGATTAGATCTGCGTTTGTTTGGGTGTCGATTGTATGATAATGAGCCAGTTCGTGGGAAAATAATTTCGTTCATCGGTATTTTGTTATCGCCGAAGATAGTACTAAAAGTACAGTTTTAATGAGGTCATTTGTTTTTTAAGTAAAATGAAAGTACGAAATATCGATTGTGGTTTTAATGTTTAGGAGTGTTTAAAAAATAATACGCTGATTAAATGAAATTGAAGTGTGGGAACTGCAGTGTTTTGGCGATTGTTTAATTTTTGTCATAAATTTTCGATTTTTTTTTCTTTTGGAATTGAATCTAGTTTATCTTTATTCAGCATTAGTTGATGTGAAATCTATGAGTCAATAATGTGGTTTTGGAAAATAACCAAATGTGAAATTAGTAATGAATGAAAAAGAACCTTACTGTTTATAAATGATTGATAATGCAATTTGTCCAAATCATTCAAAATACTTAGCTATTTTCTTTTTTATTACTTTTTGCTGAACTGAAATTTTCATATTTGAACAAAAAAATATATTTTTTAACAGCCGTGTTATAAAAAAAACGTGTTAACAAGTAGTATCATAACAAAAATACTGTTTTTGCGTCATTTTTTATTATTATTTTTTATTATTATTTTGTATTTTCTTCATATGAAGAACAACAATATTGTAAAGAGCTTGAGCCTCAAAATGCATAGCAATATTTTTATACGTGATTTTCTTTGGTTGTAACATTTTCCTAAACTTAATTTTTTAATTTCTATCTCGGCAGTAAAGAAGAAATTATTATTAAACTATTATTACTGAAAAATAATTATTGTATATGAAAACCTGCTTACTGAAACTTTGACTGCAAACTGCAGTAACTATTATTATAAAGCAGGAAATTATGTCAGTATATGTCAGCGTGCTATTATGTCAGTAAAAGCTAACGCAAAGTGAACATCTGGCTTGAGCTGTCTTCTCCAATATACTGTTATTTAAGATGCGAAAGATTGAAAATTGAAATGACAGGTGAATTGAAAGCATCTCAAATTCAAGAATTATATATTGTCAGCCTCCTTAAAGGTCAGAAAAGGCAAGTATTCAAACTTATTTTAATATCTAAATGTGTGTTTCAAAATTATTCTCGACATATTTGCTTTAAGTATATACGAATAATTACAATTAATGTATTATTTATATTTCTCTTGAACAGATGAATGCATTATAATTATGTAGATTGGTAGATATTTTTATTATAGTGAAAAGTCTGATGAAATTAGTAAATATGTGTTCTGTAGTTTTTTTTTTTTTTCAAAACTGCTACGTCATTTGTACTTCTTTTTGACTTATTCAATTTATAATGCAGAAAAATTTAAATAACAATGAGATAATATTTATTTTATTTTTTAGCAAAATAATCATAAATATATATTTTTCCAAGCGGAATATTTTATATTGTTAGAGTTATGACATAAAATAAGTCTGATTAAAATTAGTTTGTTTCGCTGTACAGTTTTTAATGTTTGTCAGAATTTTTGTCAAACGGGGCTATATTTTTTTATTGGATTTCAAAATTATTTATTTTTTAAAAATTTCAATATTCGTTAGAAGTATTTTTTTAAGATTAAAATATTTAATTTTTCGATATTATTATTAATTTTCTGATGTTTAGTTTTTAAACTAATTCAAATGCAAAGTTTAAAAATGCATTTGAAATTAAAATTTTATATTCCGTTAATTTTTTTTTTTTTCTGAAATGAAACTAATATACTTGTATTTTAATTTTAAAAAAAATGAAACATTGCTGTAAAGTTTATTTGTGTTATTTCTTTTGTATTTGATACTTATTTTTAAGTATACCACTGAACAATATAATATATTGAACAAATGTTTTCAGCCTATTTGATATTTTAATATTTTATTACTAAAACTTTTGGTGGCTTTGCTGATTCGACTTTTAAAAAAAAAATTGCTTTTAAAACTTTTGAAAAATTATTGAATATTACTCAATGACGTTTTGCCACCATGCTCTGAGATGTGTTTTTCGTTATAAAAAAAATAGTTAAATATTTTCTATAAACATGAGTGTTGAAACATGATATATGCTGTGAAAATTAAAAATAATTTAATATTTCAGCTTTCTGTATTTTAAGTAATTTTATTTAAGTTATTATTAATTAATTTTATTAACTATTTTCAATTACATTTTCTATTTATAATTGCGTTTTTTGCACCAAAGAATAATATTTACCTTTTGAATGTTTCTTCTTCATGGGCTAAGGCCGTCTGCCGATTTCTTGACAAGAGATATTTTCTTTTTACGGAGTAAGGTTGTCAGCCCTATGCCCAACAATATTATTAGACGAAGACCTACGGTTTAAAGTGGATTCCTAACCACTACAAACATCCATGGCACTGTCGGGACTCGAACCCGAAATCTGTGACACCGAGCGCTAGTCACTTGGTCATTAGGCCTCTGTGAATGTTTGATTTTAATTAAAACTTAACATGCACATTTGAACATATGTGTGTATGTCTGATATGTACCACACATACATATTTTATATATTAAATAATATGTTGATTTTCTGCATGAAAAATTAATTATAATTTAATCATATTTGCGTTTTTCTTCACATTACACTTGTTTTAATAGGAGATAAATTGATAACTATTTTATGTTAGTGTTTATTATCAAGTGTTCATACAGTGGTTTGATTTGTCGTTCTATGGTCATTTTCTACACACTTTGGGGTAATTAAACCGGGGCCTAAGTACAGTTTAACATGGATTCCGAGCGACTAACAAACATCCATGCCATCGCTTGGATTCGAACCTGACGCCTGTGGTACGAAGGGCCAGAGCGCAAGCTAATTGGCTATCAGACTGCTCATACTGAGGTGTTTGTGCCTTTAAGAATTAACTCTGTGGATCTTCATTCAGCAATGGAGCATTTTTTTTTTGCGCTAATTTTAAATATTTCATGTTTTATGTAAATTAGCAGCTATGATAAGTCAAAAATCGGTTTGTTAATTATAATTGACATATAATTTCACAATTACACGTATAAGATTCATGATTTCGTGAAATATATATAAGCATTCTTTTATAAATTATATATCAAGAATCTTAATTTCCTATTATTACCTTATTTTCTGAACAATAATGCATTTAAATGTACACGTGTGAACTATGCATTATTTTCATAAGATGAGAGAGAAAAAGGAAAATCAATTTTTTGCCATATTCTGGCTTAATTTAGGTCTCTTCAGAAATACTTCACTAATTACCTGTAAGTCCTGGTATGCCTTATCTCCGAGCTAATTTACTCCGCTTTCTTAAGTTCAGCAATTAAATTTGAAGTGAAGAAGCTCTTAACGGCGGGCAAAGATAAAACTTTGTTAATTGATTTTTCTTGTCAGCGAGCGAACTTTCTTTTGTTCGGATTTTGTTAAACTGATGCCCACCTTTCACACTCTTTGCATCTTTTCAGTTTTCTCTTTCTTTTGCCCTGAGGTTAAATTTTTTAAACCACGCACTCATTGCTTTAATGATTTTTCTCTCTGTCAGTAAATGGTTTTGTAATGGGAAATTGATGATCCTCTTTTAATCTGAAACCTTTACTGAAGGTTTTTGCAACAAATCTATGTGCAGATACATTTTTTTTTTTTTTTTCTGTTTATGTTATAAGGGCTTAATTATGTTATCTAGTTTTTTTAATATATATTTTTTTTCACAATCGGTAACAAAATCGTTACCGAAAAGAATTTCTATTAACCTGTTTTAGAATCTATTGTTTCAGTATATATTTTTTTTTATTTCGGTATTTTTGAAAATGGATTGTTTCAATTTTTTTTAAAACAAAATCAGGGTGAGCATAATGTGGCAGTTATGTTTCTGGTAATATGGATCCAAAGTTCTTGGGGATTAGTTAAAAAATGCGAATTAAAAAAATATCTACTAGACTGTATGGTATATAAGGTACCAGTGATTCTCTATCTATGGGGTGCGAATACTATATCTCAATACGCTCTTAACTTAGCAGTATAGCACGAATAATGCTTTCTTACTGTAACATCTCGGCCTATACTAGACCTATAACGGCTTCAAGAAGAGGTCTACTTTCAGGTTCATGGGAACACCCTTTAATTTTTATTTATAAGCATTATATATACAGAACTCTATATATTACAAATGCTTATTTACAAAAAAAAAAAAAAAAAAGAATTAAATTTGATTCGAAGTGCAGTTCACTCCAAGGCGGAGATTTTTAGAGTTCTCGAGTCTACGACGAATCTAATTCACCAATCTGCGCAGACCTTAATTATTACACGGCGTGATACACGAAACCACAAGGGGCTCACTTTGTAAACAGGCCTAAACTCCGACCTGTTCAATCACTTTCAAAAAAGAGAAGAGGGGGGGCACTTCTTGCCAACTCGTCGCAGAACAGACTTTCTTGTCCTCCAAAACCACACTTAAGAAAATACATCCAGGGGTCAGCTTCCTTCATTTCTCTTTGGAGTAAACATTTTCTCAGCCCGTGGTCTATCGCCAATCACGATGCAGCAACTCATGGTGTAGTCCATATCCCATCAGTAGTTGTTTTGATCTGTGAAGGTCGAATAGACAATCGCTAATTTCATGAGGTCTCATTATCCATGATACTAATTATCTGCTATCAGATTTGCTATCAGAATGGAGGTTGTTCTCATTAGTACAAAACACTAATTGCATGTAATATAAATATCCACAATACTGCTTATTTATTGTCAAATTTGAATGATAAGTTATTATATTACTTTTAAAGAATATACATTCTTCTCTCTTGGGAACGAAATGCACACTTACGTAGCAACGTATTTTTACGGCATTGGGCGTTTTTATTTGATTACTATCGGAGGACAAGCCAAAATTAAATATTTCTTAATAATCGAGAGAAAACTTCGTAAGTATGGATTTCATCAAAAAATAATTCTTAAAAACAGATGAGCTATTTTATTGTTGATCGATGACTTTAAAACTTTTGATTATTTTTTGCAGTAAAAAATTGATAATTAGTATAAAATTGTCGCTAAAGAATTTGTTAGGAACATGGAATTTGTTAACATAAAATAATCAGCGAAATTAACTTAATGTTTTTTTATTAATTAATTTGTTTCATTAAGATTGCGGTTTTTTTTTTCTGTATAAAAGAAACCCAAACGAATTTTTCCTCTTTAAAAAAAAAAAAAAAAAAATTATTTCTGTTGAAGGCAACACGAACATAATGCTATATTTATTCACTTAAAATTAATTTTATGCACTAATGATTTGTCTCCATTAACTTTTTTTTTCCCTGCTCCTTTAGCCGAAGCAAAATCTAACTTTCTAAGAATTTATGTTTCAAAATTTTTGTTTTGAAACAGTGCTCAATCTTGGCGTTAATGTGTTGCATTCGTTCTTTGGATAGTATTTTATCAGTTGCTAACTTATTATGTGTCTCAGTAATGATATGCAAATTGGTTTTGAAAGTTTTTTTTTTTTTTTTTTTATTTCCCCATCTCGAGAACAGTTGTAGCAAGAATGTAGACCTCGGTTGATGGATGTTTCGTTTTCATACTAGCGCGTTTCTCACACAAAAAAATAATTTCCCATCGGAAACATTTGCTTCAAATAAACGCATTCTTTTCTTTTTTTTTTCACCGTGTTACTCTTGGCAACGAACATAATGTGAAATGCTGTTTTGCGAGTTTTGTTGTTGAATTCCTTTATTTACACGACTGAATCTTATGCTTTGCACTTACTTTTAAGTAATAAGTCATTAAAAATTTAATGTAAAATTGCTGCTTTGAAATTCGTGCATTTATTTTCTATATTTTAATTATAAGTACGAAATATTATATTTTAATGTATTTATAATATTAATATTTAATATATTGATCATATGCGAGAGATGTATATTTTAATAAGAAATGACCTTTTTACTTTGGCGGACCGCGTGCTCCACTTATGATTATCACAAATAATTAATTCCTATTCGTGGCCCAGTGGCAACGTGCGCCGCTGGTGAGCATGAGGACTACTACACGACTGTGCCTAGAGCCGAGTTGCCCCTTTACAGTTTGGGAATGATGTGGGTGAGAGAAGTCTGACTGGGCTTCGTGACGCTCTTTCAGTCATATGAGACCGGGACCTACGGATTAAAGGGGATTCGAACCATTACAAACATCCATAGCACCGCCGGGACTCGAACCCGAAACCTGTGGCACCGAGCATTAGGGCTGAGGGTCAATCCGCTGGCGGCTTTGTTGTAGACACTATTTCAAAAAACGGGAGACTTGATGGCGTTTGTGATGTTCAGCATCTTGTCTCATTAGTCGAACTACCTGATAGGAGTTTTCTCCCATACGATATTCAAATGTGGGGTAGTTTTCCCTACAAGGAAGGCACTGCCCTCCTTCTTCAGCGACACAGAGCCAATTCAGATTTTACCTACGGGTGTTCCGTCACAACAGAAGCTGCTCCCCTCTTCCCTCCTTTCATGAGAACACACGGGTTCATGGACTTGTCCCATTTGGTCGACAGCAACGTCTAGACGAAATAAGAAACTATTAAAGATGATAGAAGGGCATCACCTTCTCGAAAATTGTTACAGATTACTCCATTTGCTTGTCGTATACCCGGAAAACACCCGCAGGCTGCCTTATTGTCCATGCCAGACACTTATGCAGCCTGCCACATCGAGGCTCCTCATTTTCAAAAGTTGTGACTGCAACGCTAGCTCTATAGATTTGAACCTTAGCCTTCATACACGTTAGCTGCGTGCTTTATTTTTGGTTGACGATTCAGGTGACTTAAATCACTGCCAAAATTTTTTTTTTCTTTTTATGTGATTATAGAAAAGCAATGTAAAGACACATCATAATAACAGTATATATGCTGCATGTTCAATAAATATCATTTTAATTGTCACGCTAATCCCGTTAAGTCTTCATGTACTACTTAAATTAAATAAAATGAGTAAATGTGTGCTCTTTTCGTCTTTGGAAACATCAACAAATACGGTAGTTATCTCATCAGTCGGCAGAAGCTGCACTTGTTCATTGACCTGTTTTTATCATGATGGATGTGCTTTTTCTTTTTTTGTAAATACTGCCGCACTCATCTAGAACATTTTTCAAGCAGCTGGAAATGTCTGGAGATGAAAGCCTTTATTCATCCCTTTATAATCTTCGAGGATGGCAGAGTAGAGGTTTTTTTTTTTTTTTCCATTCATATTTCGAAAGAAATGTTTTTAAACAAGTCGTTATGAGAATACGCATTACACGCCTCAATGGCAATTACACTTTTTGCAATAATCTTTAATGTAATATACATAAAGGCACATATTATTTCCTATGATTCATCCGGAATGCTTTCCGTTTTTTTAGTAGCTATCCGAGATATGAAATTTTCCTGAAATCCTGAAATTTTCTGTAAAATAAAAATCGTATAATGAGTAATTCTATTTGAATATTTAACTGCAATGTTATAATGAATTTTTAATAGCTTTATATATATATATATAATTTTGTTATTCATCATAACTGTAATGAAAAAAATATTTTCTAGTAATAAACATGTAATATTCCTCAATTACATTTTCCTCATTAACACTGTAAGTGAAAAGCTTAACTTTTAAAATGGGAAAACTGTAATGAAAAATTTCACCCCATTTCTTTACAGATTTTTCGAGATTAGGAATTTAATCCTTATATATATATAATCTTTATTGTAATTTATAAAATTATAATTGGGCATTCAATTGGATAGAAAAAAAGCAAGTATTAGTTACTTTTTTTTTTTATATATATAAATTTCTAACTAAAGAAAGTAAAATAAGCTGGATTTATAATACTAATATTTTGTATATTTCTCTGTGCTGTTTTTTTTTTTTTTTTTTTTTTTTTAATTATCCGATTTTTTTAAAAATGCAAATTTTATTTAGTAAAATCTCGTAATTTATTTTAAATTCTGTGGTGAAATTAAGAGCATTAATTTCTATGAAAAGGCGGTTCATTTTTAATATTTTTATTGACTAATAGTGATGTTGGGGCCTGCTGGCCAAGTGACTACCCCTCGGTGTCACAAGCTTCGAGTCTGGCCGTGCCAAGGTTGTTTGTAGTTGTTCGGAATCCACCTTAAAACATACTGTAGAATGTTGAATGTTGAACGTAGGGCTGACAACAATATCCCAAAAAAAAAAAACATCTTCTATCTTGAAATCTGCCGGTAGGTGGACGGCCTTAGCTCATGAGGTTGTTGCCAGTGAAGAAGAATAATGATATTGGATTACATAATCTATAATTTTATTAAATTTATTATTAGTGAATATCAATTAGTTATCTTAATTCATTTAAATGGAAGCGTTAGAATTTTAGTTAAATTAGTGAAAATCTTTATTTCTTCACAATTACTAGTGAATTTTTTTTTTTTTTTTTTTTTTTGTTAATTTTAAATTAGAACAAATATCGGGAAAATTGAAAATGCAGAGTAATAAAATCTTTTATTTAATTAAACAAATGTATTATTGATGTCAAAAAAGGATCATAATAAGTAGACGATGAAAGGTTTTTTTCTAAGATGAAAAAGAATTTCCTGTCTAATTTTGGAAATTGAAAGAAGTTTTTAAATTTTATTTTCGCAGAGCAATTGGAAAAAATAAGAGAAATCTAAGAAAGGTTCTCTAAAAATAGAATTTGTTAGAAATTTCTTCTTTTCATCATGATAAATTTAAACGGGGCACAAAAAGCTATCATCATCATCAATGATTTAATTTGTACAGCGGGCACCTGTTTTTAGTTTGTATTTCTTAATTTTCAAATGAAGATTTTAAAATAGATAATAGTTTTATTCTTAACTGAATTTAATTTATAAATCCAGTTCTGAGAATTTTCCCGAACTTTGTTTAATATTTTTTTATTTATATCTTCCGACTTTTAAAATGGATTTTGAAAACTTGATGTTAAGTTTTTTGGTAAATTTTTTTTTTTTAGTGATTATATTGACTTTTTCATTTTTTAAAAATAAGAAAAATAAAGTCGTTCCATTCTTTGTATTTTAAATCTTTTTACACAAAAATAAATTTGATGTCTTTATTATTTTTACGGTTATTTTTTAATTTAACATGTTGTTATCTATTGATATAAGATTATTTTTTTCTCCTTTCTGGACTATGTTTTATGATTTGTTAGTTCTGTCTTTGAAGTTATTTAATACGTTGGAAGATATAATTTTCTGTGTCGCCAATTGCTTGAGCGACCAGCTAGCCAATTGGCTAGCGCTCTGGCCGTTGGTACCACAGGCTTCAGGTTCGAATCCTGGCGGGGGGCATGAATGTTTGTTAGTAGTTTGGAGTCCCCATTAAACTGTAGGTCTTAATCTAATTAGCCCGTAGAGCGACAAACCAATCAAATTGCTTGACGTAGAAGCTTTTAAACTTTTTTTTTTTTTTCTTTGAAGTGATCGCAGCATTTCTGTAGAAAGTTAATTTTGTTCCATTTGAAAGTTTTCAAAATAAAGTCTGAACGCCGATTTAAAGTCTTGTATTTATTTCAGAACATGTTTCCTCAATGCGTGTTTTCCTTAAATATTTGAAGCACATTTCTATTGTTTTCAATACGAAGCATCTTGAAGAGTTGACAACACTCCATTGTTCTTTTGTTCGGTGAAGTTTTGCGTTCAATTTCCTTAAGTTATGTAGTTCAGATCATTCATCATATAGCAGTCTATATAATCATTTTACAATCTTATTCAGCATACAAATAATGCATTGATCGTTTCCTATGTAAGATTAATTTAAAAAAAGTTTGTTCATCTCTGACAAGACTGCATGTCTATTTGTATTGCGTGGCTTTAAGAAAGGAAAAAAAAAAAAATGTGTTTTTGATTTTAAAATACTAATTTTTTGCAGAATGAAGTACAAATTCTCCCATTTTTTGTTGTTGAACATCAGTGACTTACTATGTTTGACACGAACAACCTGCCGACGGTGTTGTTCATGACTAGGGTTGTTCAAATTGAATAATTAATAATGATAATTTTTTGTAATGAGGAGATGACATTGCCTTCGTCTAGGCTTTTAGAGGTAACTGTCCCTCATTTGCGTGCCGAATGGAGAGAAATGTGGAAAATCGCACCAAGTAGCCTGAATATCAATGTGAGACGTTTTGCACACTTTATCACAATTACTGTCTTTATTTCTGAAAGCAGTGACTGCAACTGCCACCGCCAGCTTATCCGAACCTGAACCCTCCTGAGCATGTTACCCCCATTAAGAACCAATGAAACTAGTTAGAACCAATTATTAAGAATCATTACGAACCAGTTTAAAAATCATCCTTTAAAGATTTAGGAAAGGTTTATATAATTTTGTATTTTGGTTCTGGTTCATTGTTGATCTTTCTTCATTTAAAGAGAATTGCTGTTTTAAAATCTGCTTTTTTAAATATTTTTTTTTTTTGACAGTAAAATTAGAATTTTTTTTCCCCCTGTTATATGTGAATACAAAGTAAAAAACTAAAAATTTGTTATTTTTTATTTTAGGGAGCAGCCCATCTTTACCACAAAAAGCTCATGTCTTCCACATCGACCCCAAAACTAAGAGGTCATGGGTGCCAGCGAGTTCACAAGCTGTCAACGTCAGTTTTTTCTTCGATTCCACTCGGAATCTGTACAGGATCATCAGCGTTGAAGGATCTAAGGTAAATTTTGATATTAATAATATATATATGATAGTTAAAGCGTAATATATATATTTCAAATCACGCATTATAAAAGATATTCTACGTTTGGAGTAGAGGATTTAAGATTTTACAATAGGAAGTTTTGAGGAATCCATTAGGGCAGAAATCTTCTAAAATTTATTTTTTAAAAATGTTAAAAAAAAAAAAAAAAAAATTGCTGTGATTAATATAAATTGATAGGTATGAAGTATTTCAAGTTTTCCTGTTTAAAATTTGAGAACTTATTACTGGGATATTATGCTTGAGTTTTCATAAGTTTTAAAGTATATACGGAATGGCCATAAAATAACCTTTCTTGTATGGATGCATAAACTAATGAAGGTGAATGAAATCATATTTTAATATTGATTGAGAAAGCATGGAGGGGGCGGGCGGAAATTCTGTAAAAAAAAAAAAAATAATAAAATTTATTATCAAAAGTTGCCGATAGATATAATGCTTTCTACTGCTACGCGTGTGCTGTCACTGTGGATGTTTGTAACCAACCAGTCTTATGTTCTCTTTCGAGGAATTCAGATTTGTAACGCCACCAACATACACAATAGATTTAGACAGCCGAAAAGTCGCATAGTTTGATGTTCGCGCCATTTTCGTCCGAAAGTATTAGCCGATAACTTTCTCTTTACTGCTCGAGTAATTTAGGACGCATTTTCAGCACAAGTCAACATCCAATTAAAAAACTGCATACTGAATGTCGTAACATATCTCCCTGTTTTAAAAGACTGCTACCGCGTATGCACAAATCTATCTAAATTGTGCAAATGTTTTATACGTACTCGATAGCAGCACCAAAATCTCTAGCTTTGGCAACCTTTTAGTACTTTTTTTTTTTTTTTGGCAGAATTCATCTGTCCATGCTTTCCATAGTCTGTATATGAAATTTGGTTTAATTCCATTCATTAGTTTTAACTGCAGATACCTTTAAGCAGATAAACTCATTTTATGGCCACTCTGTTTTTCTCCCTTTTAAGTAAACAAAAGTAGTAAGTATTATAGTATTTTTGTCACTTTTTTATTTCATTTGTAAAAATGAGATCCATGAAATGATAATCTGTAATTAGCAAAAAATAAAAATTTAATTTTTTATTCTTAATTTTTCTGCTAATTAAAAAAAAATACTCATATTTTGAGTGAAAAAACAATCGATATAGAAGGATTTAAAAAATAGAACTAATGTAGATATTAATTATTTCACGTATACACAAAAGTGAATATAATTACAAATCACTTGGAACTCTGAACTACAACAAAATTGTCCAATTTTAAATTACCAAGACGAGAATTTTCTGTTTTCTGTGCACAAAACTTAATAGTGAAATGATTTTCAAATTATGAAGAGCGAATCCTAAAGAGACCACTGCATATTTCCGACAGTTTATTACTATAAATTAGCTAAATATAATCAAAAGTGAAATAAAAATTTAAAAAAAATTTTTGATAAACAAGTCTTAATTACCAAGAATTTTTAAAATAATAATTATTCTGTTCTATGCCTGTAAAATCATTAAAAAAAAAAAAAAAAAAAACTACATACATTTTTTACACATTATAAAAGTATACATGCAGTGAAAAGCAACTATGTATGAATTACACATTGAATTCAATTTTGAAAAGTAAATGCAAAAAATTGTGTTTCTCCCTAATTTTGGAAAGTTGTTATTGAAATATTTTTTTTTTTTTTATCAAACACATTTAAGATTTTGATTTTTTTTTTTTTTTTTATCAACAACGTATTGTAAGGCTTTTAGTGGTTTTCTGCTTTAGTATTTATGAAGCAATATTAAAAAACGAGCGTTTCTTTAAACCTAGGCATATCGTTTTTGATATTATCTAATGTTTTGTCTATTCTCAAAAATAGAACCATTTATTACTTTCAACTTTAATTATTATTTATTAAAAATAATTATGATAATAAATTATATATTTATTTAATGTTTATTGCTGAAAACATCAGTATAAAATTAAGAATATTTAAGAATCTATTTGAAATTTGCAAATAGAATAAATTTGCAACGAAAAATAAAATGAGAATTAATAAACTATATACTTAAATTTTTAAAGGGAGAAATAAAATAAAATAATAATAAATAATTTTTAAAAGGGATTTTTGTATAAATATTATATATAATATTTTGTTAATAAGCTGTGGAATAAAATCTTCTCAATATTTGCCCCTTTTTAAAAAATATTGCCAGTTTTATATTGATATCAATTTTTTTTTCTTTTTAAATTTTTTACATTTTCCAATATTCCTAATGGTTTAGGAATATTGGAAAATCAATCAAAAATAATTGGAATATTGGTTATTATTCTTTTATATCCTGATGCAAACTAACTCAGAGCTGGAATTTTTTTTTTTTTTTTTTTTGACATAATGAAACAGTCAGACAAAAAATTGATAACAATTTTTTAAAAGATCCTATTATGGAAAAAAAAAAAAAAAAAATTCTACTTCAAAGATATTTGCAATCGTAGTAAAAGATTTACCCATTTTTTCCCCTGTAAAATTGAAAAATAAATGGGATTATTGCAAAAAAAAAAGAAGATTTAAAAAATAAAAAAAAGGAACAATTGGTTAACTGCAACCATTTGATTTATTTGTTACGAGCGAACTTTTGTGACACAGTGCCCAAATATCTCCTTAATGGTAGAGTTCTAATCATGCCAAATAGTTTACTATAAAACAGTGAAGGAAAGGAATTGAATTCAGAAGAATCGGAGTTCGGTTACTAATTGTGTTTTCAGATAACAATTTTAAAAGGGATTTAAAATATTATCAAGATAATTTATTTTAGTTTTGTTTTTCTTAAAGTGAGTGATTGTTATTAGCAATGATATTTTCATAATTAATGTAGAACGAAGAAAAATTGTCAATATTCCAAGTTATTTGTTTTATAAAAATTCTCAAAATTGTGTTTAATGTTTTTTAATTTATATATAACAAAAATATATATTTCAATAAAATAGTTTAACTTGCAAGATAAATTTTTGTATTAAAATTAATATATAACATGGCATTAAAAGATAATTTCAATAACATTAATACAATTATTATCTTAATACATTCTGACTAATATATTTTTCACCACTTAACTTAAAATAATCATGCTTTTTTTACCGTTTATTAAATATATCGATTAAAATATACTTTTGATGAAAATGAGCTTCATACAACCGTAATGCCATCTTGGAACTTTACCAAAAACCTGATATACGTGGAGTTAAATTAACAACGAACTGTTGTTCTGAGATCTTTGAACAACTTAAATTTGAATTTCTCATTTCCCGATACTTCTTAAAAAACAACTGTTACATTCATCATTTTTTGGGGACTGAATGGCCATAGCACTTTATGGGGTAGTAATGGGACTAATAATAGAGGAAGTCTCTTAGAAAAACCTACTTTCGAACTATAATTTATGTTCAACGACTCTAGGAAAACATTTTTTTTTCAACTTTCAAAAACGTTTCAAACGTTAGACTTAGCTATATCTCTCACTTAGCTCCCTCACTTTTATCTAGATGTACTTTTAGTGTTGCAAAGGACTTATGTAATAATAATAATTTCCCTATCATTTTATTTTTTAATGATAATGCCATAACACTTCATATACATTCTTCCCATTTTATTTATGACAAAGCCAACTGGAAACTATATGAACAATTTTTTAAATTTTCGAAGGAGGACATTATTTAGACAGGCGACATTGATGAGGCTGTCTATTCGATAACTCATTGTGTTTTAGTAGCCGCAAAAACTATTCCAAAGACAGTTGGAAAATTTCTAAGTTTAATAAACTGTGGTGGAACAAACAGTTTGCTAAAACTCACAAAGATTATATGTATATATATAATGGCTTGGGACCGATTTAGGAGATATCTCGTATTCGAAAATTTATTGCTCTTGCAATAATCAAAATCCCTAGTCCGCCAAACACGACACCCAAGTCAACGGATTTCTTGGCAAAGATATGTTTGTGGCATTCAGGGCCAATTTCCTCCAAACAAATGTGGCGCAAGGTCACAAAAAATACTTGACATAACTGTTAATGACCATTCTGTGAATATTTTTAAATTGCAATGGTATAACAAATCGTATCAGATGCAAATGCGCTAGACGAAATTTTGTTAAAACATCCAGCAACGTATCATATCAGTAACACTTTCTTCGATATAAGCAAGAGGAAGAATATAAAATTTAAAACTTTCCATCTCACGCGTATGAGTTTACATTTTATGTAAATGTTCATTTGAGTATGTGTTTACATTTTATGAAAGCATTTTAGCAACAAGTTTTAGCAAAATCTCGCATTACATCACATCACATCGCCTGAGCAAGTTGAAATTCTTCAGACAATGATCAATCATTTCAATTGTAAATAGGATATGGGTAAAGGGAACTTCCTGACACAATGAACGTGAGAAACTATTATACCTAATTTAATGCCAGGAAAAGCCCCACATGATGCTACTAGTTACAGGCCCATAGCGTTAACTAGTTGTTTGTGTAAGGTCATGGTGTGAATGGTGAACGCCAGGTTGATTTATGCATTAGAAACAAAAAGGCCTTTTATCAAAGCGGATTCCTCCACAGACTATATACATTAGACAGTATTTTACTTTACCGACTGCTATTAGGGAAGCATTTGTGACGAAGAAACATTTTGTTTCAATATTTTTTGTTATGGAAAAAGCCTGTGATAAGGCATGGCAATTCGGGATTTTAAAAGATTTACATAATATGGGTTTTCTCGGAAATCTACCCATTTTCATTCAAAAATTTTTAAAAATAAAAACTTTTATGTTCGCATTGGTAACATTTTATATAATGACTTTTCCAAAAGAAAGGGGTTTCTCATTACAGAGTTTTAAGTGTCCTTTTAATTCATCAATACAATTAATGAAATTTTAGTGCAACTTCCACCATATGTAAATGGGTTTTAATTTGTGGATGACTTTCATATTTCCTGCGCTAGTGTTAACATGGCTTTTATTGAACGTCAACTTCAGATAGCAGTAGGAACGATTACAAAATGGGCAGACAAAAATGGTTTATTTTCTCCTATCAAAAGACCCACACGTTCACTTTTGTAAACAGAGAAGCCTACACCCCAACCCAGAAATTTTATTTTACTCGAAACTTCTTTTAAGCCACACATTTTAAATCTCAAACGAAAATTTTATTAGAAACTGTGGTTTCTAATGAAAATTATGCTCGAGATACATATGAGAAGCAATTTTCGTTTAAAGCGTAGTTATTGGTCTTATAGAGAAACCTAACCAGTACTAGTTAATTATAATTCATAAAATGAGAATTACTGCATTAATTGTCAAGAACAATGAAAGTAATTTATTACTTTTTCGATTACGTATTGTAATATAAATATCTAAGGAAACTAAGATTATTAATTAAATCCGGTTTTTAGAATATATTTAGACATCACCGAATTCCTTTTACTGATATATTCGCTCAAACAAATTTTATTAGTTATAATTTACAATGTTTTTTTAGTTTTTCATGCACTGCAGTCATAAAATATAAATAACATTGCAAAATTATTGCACTACTCCATTCTAAAAAAATTAAGATTCCTTAGCGTGTTAGTATAGTCATTATGTGGTAATTGTTTTAACTATAATTTTCTTATTATGTGGTAATTTTAATAACTATAAAAGTTAGTTGTAATTAGTTTTCGTTTAATAGAAACAATAAAAACTGCATAAAATATTATGGAAAAACAATTTCATTGCATGTGTTTAATTATACGCGTTTATACACTTTATACACACACACACACACACACACAAAAACCCCGATTATATTGAAGTTTCGCATTTAGATTGCTTTAAACCATGTATGCAAATTATTAAATTTTTACGACCAACGAGTGTTAACTACTTAGATCACGTTTCTACTGCTCAATTAGAAGCGTTTAAAACGGATAACAATTATGGACGATTTATAACTTCTCATTGTCAGCATTGTAGTTCCCTGGAAATACAACCAATTATGCTGTCAAGACATTATCGATGACCTTATAACCAATTGGATATCTTCGAACGTGGTCGCATAGTGAAGATATGTGATGATGCGGGTTGGTCATACCGTGCAATAGGGATTTTAAAAGGTGGGCAGATCTGAATAACACAGGCATTTCTGTGCAAAAGTGCTGGTAGAAATGGTTATGGCAAAGAAATCATCGCTAGAATAAAGATTTCGGAAGACCAAGATGAACGAATGCGACACAAAATTGGTGATTATGAGACACGCCTGAACGGCCCCAACTGCGCATCATTATCCGCCATTCATCGTTCTGCAGACTTTGCCATACCTCCCTTAGTACCTTTCACTATCTCACGGTTCTTGGCTGACGTAATATTACGTATACAGTGACCTTTAAGACGTCTGCCTCTCACACTAACGACAGAGTCTAATATTGCAACCGACCATCATGGCTACCAGCTGATTGATATCACATAGTGTTCATTTGTGGACCATAGCATCTGTTCCATTTGTGGTGGTGCCAGAGCCAACAATCCCAACCAGTAATTATTTTTCAGAAACACAAAACTTTTACTTATTGTCTGGTGATATATTATCTTTTACAAGAGCAGATGTCCTAGTTATTCTCCACACTTATTTTGACAGCTGAACGATTTACTAATGATCCTGCTACCGTTTTCTTTTCTTTTCACGGTACATCATCTTGGGCCATTTTCCTATAAGATAATCCATGAACGGCTGGCATATCTATGGACTGCCTCCTGTGTGTACGTGATAACACCCGTTTTGCTCTTTCTGAATTCCCGACTTATAACTGACAAATTTGGTTTCTAAACTAACCCTTATTTTAAATAATTCAGCATTTTCTCATAGCAACAATTTCTATAATTTATTGTTATCTTACGGATGCCAGCTCCCTTCCTTGCAAGATATTAAACCAGACCACTTTTTGTTATTTTTGTTTTGTGTATATATTTTTGTTCGCTCTGATACTAATGCTTAGAATCTTTCAAAGCTAGTACACATAGCTTTCCGCTGTTTCTCCCGCCTTTCTGAACTCTTTAAATATTATATTTAATTGCTTTTTATATTTAAATTGCATTTTGAGATTGATAGGTGTCTTTTAATTTTCTAGAACTTTTTAAGTATAGTATGTTGAAATACACTCATGTCCATAAATTAAGGATAAGGAAGTTCAGGCAAAGAAAGAGACAGAAGCAAAAAAAAAATTTGACTTATTTGTAAAGTCTATTTATTAAACAAAAGTTAAAGAGCAAAAAAAGATGCTATATGTTTGACATAATTAATAAAAATTGCGATTTTTACTCCTGGAGCAAATTTTGAAAAAGAACCTATTTACAAAAAACAGCATAACATGGTTAGTATGATGGTTAATATAGAGTATGTCTCCCGGACGATGCAATACAGGCCTTACAACGCCTAGGCATGCTGAGTATCAAATTATCAATCTGATCTTGGGGAATATTACACCACTCATCAAGCAATGCCCTCCGAAGTTCCGGTTGACAGGTGGGAGGGGGTTGACGGGCTACAATGCGTCGGCCAAGCATATCCCACACATGCTCTATTGATTCAAGTTCGGTGAGTCTGCTGGCCAATCCATACGGGTGATATCGTCCAACGGAAGGCATTCGTCTACAATGTTTGCACGGTGAGTACGGGCGTTGTCATCCATAAACAGAAATTCAGCACCCATGGCGCCCCGAAACAAAAGTACATGTTGTTCCAGGATGACATCCCGATAGATGTGGCCTGTCATCGTTACATTCTGAACATGCAGGTCAGTTCTGGAACCAAGAATAATTCCTCCCCAAACGAGCCATCCTGCACCACCGTAACGGTGTCGTTCAATGGTGTTCTCTTGGTGGTAACGGGTACCTGGCGCTCTCCATATGAAAGTCCGGCGAGAATCAGACTGCAAACTAAACCTGGACTCGTCGGAAAACATCACACAAGACCACTGTTGCGGTGTCCACAATGCATGCTCTCTACTCCAGGTTAATCGCAGGAGACAGTGAGTTGCGGTAAGTGGAACACATCTGACAGGCCTACGAGCATATAGACCAATGCGCCCTAAGCGTCTGTACAAGGTCTGTCTTGAAATTGTCGTACCGGTAGCTGAAGAGAGCTGACGAGACAGGTCTGATGCTGTGCTCCGTCTGTTTCTTTTGGCAGTAACTGCTAAATACCGGTCCTCATTCGGCGTTGTAACTCGGGAGGCGACCTGTGCTGTAACATCTACTCACATTACCATCATCTTGGAATCGTTGCCAAAGCCTGAAGATGACACTCTGGGCGATTCCAAGTTCCTCGGATACTTCCAGCTGGGTACGTCCACATTCCAGTCATCCGATAATTCTACCACGTAAAAAATCATCCAAATGCTTCTTTTGTGCCATAACTATGCGGTTATTGCACTGAACGGCTTTTTAAAGCGCTTGTGAACAATTTTACTTCTTTGCCACCATTCCTTATATACCCCTCTCTTGACACTCTCGTCATTGTGACGTACTATCCGTGCCATCTGGTGGTTTCCTGTAATTTGCATATTCTTCTTCAAGATGTGTGGATAATGCTACATTTGAAATTTTTATTTTAAAGTTCAATTTCTGTGTGATTTTGAATTATCCTTAATTTATGGACATGAGTGTAGATACTTGAAAGATTGATTTGTGAACGATCTCTGATTTCTATCGCCTAGACTGAAAATCCTGGCTTATAATTATGTAGTTTTAAAAATTAAAGTATAATGAATTATGTATAAATAAATAATTGTATATGCCCAAAACTACTTAAATTATCATAAAATCTTAAAGGAATAACTTTCATTATAAGTTATTTTTGCTTTAATACCAATGAAAATTAACATGTAATTAATTAATTTATTTTTGAAATTACGGAAACATGTCAAGTCAGTTTATCGCGTTATTAGTTTGGTTTGGTTAAACTGTAGCGAAATAAATAACTGCTACTTCTGATTAATTGAAAAAATTGTTTTTGATTTGATTTCTTGCTACTTCTGTCTCGCTCTAGTAATTAAAACAACAGGGAAAAAAAAAGAAGAAAAAAAGATTTTCTGAAAAAACTTTCTTTATGCATGTTAATTTAAGTTGATGTTACTTGTTTTCGTAATTTCTTTTTGTATTACAAATTTGAAACAATGTGAAATTGCTTGTTAATTGATAAAATTTCTTGAAATAGCTGCAACTTTGAACGAGAAAGACCTGCTGTTTCTTTAAAAGAAAATGCTTTTACAGAAAAAAAAAGTTTTAGTATAATGAAAAAATGTTTAATGCTTTTCAGAAAGAAATAATCTTTGTGTTAAAAATGTTATAGAATACAGAATTCATATCGAAATAAAAAAATTTCTTGTAAGAATTTTAAAATTACGATCTGCATTGTATAATGTTTGATGTAATTATTTTACTTTCTTGTTTTAACTAATTTTATTATAAATATAGATTTTAATTTTTTTGTATTATGCTTTTGTTATACTTGACATACTTTTTATTATTATTATTTTTTGTGTGTTTTAATTTGCTAAATTGTTGTATTTTTGAGACGGAAAAGAAACTTAATTTTTTTTTTTCCAATTCCATACTTGTAAATTTTGGTACTTGAAAACTATTTTAATAAAATTTAATCTTGAAAATTAAAAAAATTGCTCTTATTTCAGCATTAAAGCGAAACATTATGTAATGGTTTTTTATTTTAAAAGATTTTCTATGTGTTTAATATTCAGTGGATTAAAGTAAAAATGTATATGTATTTTTATTAAAGGATAAAACATTAACAATAGATATTAAAAGAAATATATTTTCCACTCATTCAATTCTGCTGTGTTAAAAGTGCTTTAATCTTCATAAATACTTGTTTAATTAAAAAAAAAAAAATTAATCTTTTTTTTAGGCTGTCATCAACAGTACTATAACACCGAATATGACTTTCACCAAAACTTCACAGAAATTTGGGCAGTGGTCAGATATCAGAGCCAATACAGTATATGGTTTGGGCTTTGGATCTGAACCTGAGCTTAATAAGGTTTGTGTTATATTTTTGAAATTTTATTCTTCTTTTTATTTTAGAAAAAAAAAAAAAAAATATTAAGCAATCAATTAAAATTTTTCAATTTTATTTAGCTATTTAATTAGTGGTAAATTAAAAATGAGAAAAAAAAAGCACTGTTAGTTTAAATGCTAAATTTCATGTAATTAAACCATGTTTAATTTAAAAACCACATAGTTTTTTTTTCTTTTTTACAACATAATGGTTACATAATGCCGTGCACGCGACACGGTTAATATTAATTAATGGATATACTATATATCCATCAAATGCAAATTACATTTATTAATTTTAATATTTAATAATTATTCTAGTAAATAATGCTAATATATAAAATATTTCAGATAATTATTGTGAGATTAACATTAATATCCAATTAATAAAAAAAATATTTAATGACTGAAAGGTACACATTACATAGTAATAATTTATTTTAAAAATATGAAAATTTAGTTTTTACATAATAAGTGGTTAAATGGACCATTCCTGTAAATAAAAATATGATATTAGGATATTAATGATGTTTTTGTAGCTCTTTTGTGCTTCAATTTAATGAATATGGATAAAAGCAAAGTCAATATTGATTAGTTGTTATAAGGAATTACAAGCTAAAGAATTTACAAGCTAAATTATTTTTAAATGTGTTGGTATATATATATAAAAAAAACCCCTAAGATAATTTGCAGTTTGTCTTGATTTTATTTAATTAACTCAAAAAGTTTTTAAACATAATTTTATAGTAATGTTACAAGATGTGCAATATGATCTATTATTGAATTTATGTTTAGGATAGTTTTCTTTAAACTTTTGGTAGTTTTTGGTTACACTTTTTGGCTTGCAGTTTTTTTTTTTTTTATCAATTCATTAAATAACTTTTTAAAAAAGTTCATATTTTTGAAAATAGAAAGTTTTTAATCCATCAATCAGTCATATTATAATTTGTTGTGAAAAATACAACAAAAACCAAAGGTTTCTAATTTTGGAAAAAGAAATCTGTAATTTACATGAACTACAGATAATTAAAATTCCTTTAATTCTTCTTCAAAAACTTATAAAATAAACTTATCTTCACTAAAAGCTTATTCACTGTAGATTTATTTATTTGAGTGACTGTCAAAAAATTATTTTATTAAATTAATTAATGTTTTTTTTTTCTGTTTTAAATTTTTATTTCTTATTTAAAAAAAAAAAGAAAAGAAGCATTCATTTGATGTAATATAACTGAAATGGAAAAGAAAAATGTTTAGATCATATTTAAAGAAATATTTTCTTACGTAAATCAGCATGTATTTTTTATTTGAACTAGATAATAATTTGTTTAGAATAAAAAAAAAAAAAACATACATCATTTTATGAGTTAAGCTTTTTATTTGTACCAGAGGCTTAAGAATGAAATAAATATAATTTAAAACTATGTATTTAGAAATATACTATATAGAAGTATATATATGCTCATATGAATTTAAGAAATGTGACTAAAAATATTAAAATTTCTCTCTAAAAAAACCTTTATTTTGCTTTGGGGATGTGCAATATATATATTTATATATTGGACAACATATTTCGATGAATTTTTTCTCTAAGATTAAAATAGCCATTTATTACTAATTTTTGTTTGCTGAACAGGAAAATTTAAAATTGGCTACTGTTCCTAAGATATTTGTAACTTAATGTTTTAAATATGAAACAATGTGTTAAAAAACTCATGTATTTGCTAACTCTATATTACGTGATCGCTTATGCATTTCCTTAGAATCATAATTGAAAATTGCTCAACAGTAGTCTGCCAACATTTGATTGGAATATTTTCCCTGGTATCTCTTCTCTATTTCGCAATGTCCTGGTGGAAAACAATCATTGTGCTCATTGCTAACCTGACCACAGTTTTCAGATAAGAAGTTGAAAATAACATTTAAGAATTGCATTTTAATGCCAATGTATTGTTGCCAATTTTTACTATAATTTTGTGCTCAGCTCCCAAAATAGAGTAAGAAATGGATATTTTCATGTTTAAGAAATTTTGTGTGCTACGCAGTGAAATTTCAGGTTTATGTCTTGTTTCTAACTAAGGGTATTTAAATATTACGTAATGTAATATAAATATTTGATTGGTATATAGATTTTTTTTATGTAGAAGGTCAACGATTTTTTTTTTTTTAAAGTGAAGTTTGTTTCAAGATATTTAATACTGCCAGAAACATTATAATGTTAAAGTAATAAAAATGTCGATGTACAAATTTACTTAGCTGATTTGTTTTATATTTCCTGATTAACAAATATCATTTCAAGATTTTTTTTTTTTTTTTTTTTTTTTTTTTACGAGTTTAAATGGTATTATAAAAATATTAATAGAGTAATATGTTTTAATAAATTTTTCCAATTCGTCAGTTGTGGAAATTGCTTATTTCATTACCCATATTTAAATGTGTCATGTTCTGTAAATTTTGATATGAAAAAGAGATATAATTTTCTGCTTATTTAACTTTGCGTAAATTGTCATCGAAGGGTATACATAATTTTACATTTTGAGAAAATTTTTTTGCCACAAATCAATAAAATGATACCCCGCCCCCTTTCTTTTTTTTTTTGAAATTGCAAGGTAAGTGCTTGTAATGTTTATGAAAGTAAAAATTGGTACTTCCCAAGGTAAGTGAATTGATTTCCTCCAATAGTGCATCGTTTAAGATAGTAGAAATTCTACACAAGGCCAACTTATTGCAGAACATAGAACATGTAAGTCAAAATTTATTTATTGTCATGGGACGATTATTGATGATCTAGAGTAATATTCTTAAAGAAATTGTCAACATATTATTTATTTAAACCGTACACCAAGGAGTGATTTGTGTAAATGTACGCTGCTTATTTTTAACGAAACAAAAAACAAATTAAATTGAAACTGTAAAATATTTTTGTACATTTTACGTCATGTCTATTTTTAAGCGTATCAAATATTTAGAAATTCCCCGTACTTGAATACTTTTTTTTTTTTTTATGAAAACAAATCTATGTTTAATACGTAGTTTTATTTATTTATTATTATTTTTTTAAATTGCCGATGTATATTCGGTACTTTTCATGTTCTGCAGCTTGGAAAAACTCTTTGCATTTATTTTTATAGATTACTATGTTTAATTATTATCATTGTGTTAATAGTTTAAAAATGCACTGGAAATTATTTAATAAACTTTATTAGAGATTTTTAAAAAAAATTTTATTGGGAAAGGTTTTTTTTTTTTTACGGAAAATCTGAAAGCGTAACTGATTACAGGCTCCCAATACAGGTCGCCGATGCTGTCTATAAAATTATCCAGAAGGTCTAAATAAGTGACTCTTTTATCCAGATGGCCACCCCTTGGTTTCAATGGATCTGCACCCCTGTAATCTGGGGCTTATGATTTATGCTGCAATGCATCTGATGTTTCAGAAGACAGATAATAATTAGGGAGAATAATTACTTCAGACAGTGATACTCATGGCATGTATATACTCTCGAATTTTCCCACAGAAACTGCTATTTGGTTTGGACGTTAATGCCCGCAGAATGTCATTAGCATTTTGAAATGAAACATTATCATTTGGGAAGCTGTACAACTGCTGGAAAGCGCGTTTGACGAAGCCACTAAATACATCACAGGGAATAATACAGAGGAAGCCGTCTCTTGCTTGACAAATGTTCCATGAAAACCTACCTCTTTACGTTGTTAGAGCTATAAAGACGTATGCATTACATTAAGTATAACATGTAATATCTTGTGAAGATTGAAAGCTATCATTTAGGATAATGTTTATAAAGCCTTTCAAATGAACATTCAGGAGTTATAATGCGTCTTTTGAATTATATATAAATTGCTTTACAAGATCTGCTTAAAATCTGTTTAAGTGAAAGAAATCAAGACAAAATAAATTATTTATAAGAAATTCATTTTTATTGATGCGACTTAATTTATTTTGGGATAACATCTCATATTTAAAATATCACTGAAGGTAATATCCGTGTTGATTTGTGATGAGCTTGTTTCATATAGTTATTATTTAGCCCCAAATATTTTTTTCTACCAACTAGCTTACCGTGAAACGATCAAAATCGATGAAGAATAAGCAGTTTTTTTTTTTTTTTAAATCGTTGCAAAGTTTAATAATTTCTAAAAGATTATGCGGAATTAAAAATTTAATATTTCTTAAATTAGTTTCTTGATTTTTAATTAAAAAAAAATAGTTTAAATATTAACTACATTTATGTAGTATATAGACTAGACCTTTTTTTCACTTTTTAATATAGTATTTTTTTTTTTTATTCTAGTACCATTCGGTACCGTTTATGTTATTTATCTGTCTATTTAATTTTAGAAACAAAAAAAAAAAAAATTGTTTAAAAATAATGTGCAGGAAGGAAAAATTTTGTATTCTATTTAGATATACATTTCTTATGTATTAATTTATGATTATTTTGACATATAGATGGCAGCACAGGACTTAAAACACATTTACGATTGGATTTTTGTATTAAAGTTAATAGAGCTATTGATTTTTAAATAATTCTGTACAATATTGGAAATTAAATCTTTTTCAGAGATTTTAGAAATTAAAAATTTTAAATATTTCAATTAATAATTAAGCCTTTAGAACAAGATTTCTTAATTTCAGTTTTATTAATAAAACGTAGATATTAATATAAATTATTCTCAGTGTTTTAAAAATACACATTTATGTAGATATAGATGTTCAAGAATACTACAAAAAAATTTACCTATTCATAATTTAAAATTATCTAATTACATAGTTAAAATTATCTATCTAATTATGATAAGAACTATAAAATATGTTACTATTTCATTTGCTTTTATTTTTCTGCTATTATACGTAGTATTCAGGCATTCTATAATAGAAAACACATAAAAAAAAAAAGAAAATAAAAAACTGTAATTTAAGGACTTTTATTTCGTTTTTATTTATTTATTGTATAAATTATTTGAATTTACCGGAAGAAAGGAAAATGTGATTTTTTTAGTATAATTTAGTCTTAAAAATCTCTTCATCACTAAGTTAATAAAAAGTATAACATTTCTGATATAAGTTAAAGCATATTCTCATAGTAGCTAAACCAGTAATATTTCTATATGGTTATAATTTCTTGGCGTATTCAATGATTAAAAAAAAAAAAAAATTTATTCGTTTTAACTGAATCCAGCTGCTTGGCGATTTCACTTGACAATTCCGTAGCCAATAAGGTATCCGTGTGTTAGTCTTTTCAACTGTATCGAAATTTCTTGGAAATTATTATCAAATTTGTAAACATTTGTGTGCGACTTTTACTCCTTATTTCATTCAGAACTGAAATATTGATACTGATGAAGGGAACTTTTTGATTCGAGTCTCATTTTATTTGGCGTTTATGTTTTAAATGAATATTAAAGTCCGTACTTACTTTTCTAATTTGCTTAACCCTAAGATGCACGAATGTAAATAATATTTTTAAATAGCAGGAGTAAAAGATAGCATACATACTAATCCACACCGTCATAACCGGTCTTAGGGTTGCTGTAATTATAGTAACTTTTTGGCGATTGTTAATTGACACGACACTAGGGGAACCCGATATCAAAGAATTCCCCGATGAAGCATTGCAGCATTGAATTCACATGATTAAAACTTTATAAAATAATTACTCTTACTGGTTATAGAAGATGATGCAATGCTGTTAGTTCAAATAGATAATCCTTTACTTCTTAACGCTTTTGTGAATATGGACGGGGTTAATCTGTATTTAAACAAAAATTGCGTATTGGAGATTCTACAGGTATTCGAAAAGGAAACTAGTTCGAATCTAATAAAACACCAGTTATTTTAAAATTTATTTATTGTGTGATCAAGATGGACATGTTCTTTCTATTTAATAACAATTCATACAAAAAAAAAAAAAAAAAAATCGCTTAAGAATTGTGTTTAGTTGTAATGAACAAATACCAAAACTATTAATCTACTGTTTCGTGGTGTATATTTTAAAGTAAAAAAAGTTAGTAAATAATGTACATTTGACAATATCATTGGAAAAATTTATTTTATGTTCAGCTGAAACTTTTTTTTTTTTTTTTTTTTTTTGTCATTCGTACATTCAAACTTGTTCCAAGGAAGTTAAAAGATTGGACATCCTTGCTCTAAATTAATTTGTAAAATTCAAATTGTCCCAAATTTCGAATCTATCAAATTCAGATTAATTATATTTGATAGTATATGTCTCAGCATAGCAATTCAATAATAATAATAATAATAATAATAATAAATATATATATATATAATGTATAATATATAATGTATAATAATAAAATTATATGGGCGTAGAGAAATAATTCTATTAATTCACTGTCTAATTCCAACGTCTATTTTAATTTAATTGTTACGTGACTAACTGGAAAGCTATTGTATGCTAATGAACTGCATTATGAATACATGTTAATTTATGTGTTCTAAAAATGGAAATTAATTAGCTAATATTGATTTCAGCAGAATTCATTCGTTTTATCAGAAAGAGGTACAATTTATGATTTGCATTCATTACGTTCGTTTTAAAAATTCCTTTCTCTAAAAGAAATAAATTTAATCAATGGAAATGTTTTTTTTTTTTTTCTTTTGTGTAATTTAATGAATGTTTGATATTCCTTTGTTAAAGTAATTTATTTCTAAAACTTCTTAAATCATGGCATTTTTCTTTTATGCAGTAATCTTATTATCTATTTTTTTATATATTTGAAACGCAAATGATATGTTAACTTTATTAAAACTAATACTAATAAAATTATCAAAATGAAAACTAGTTAAAATTTGAGGAAGAGTTCTTTACTATCGTAAATATAGGGTTAGCAAGAAATAAGTTTCCCACTTCAGAAGCTTCTAGAATGCTTTCTATTGGTCCTAATGAGATAAAATTTTAACTACTTATAATTCAAATGATGCTTTTGGCATTTATTAAATAAAAATTTTAGTACCAAAATTCATCAATAGATGGGCAATGCTTGTTTATTATTATTTTTAAATAAACCGTAAAGAAAATATTTTTTTTTTTTCTCCTCTTTTGTAGAAAGGGGACCTTAAAATATTTATATGTATATATATATATATATATATATATGTATGTATCTTTTGAAAAAAAATTAAATTTTGTAACGTAGTTTGACGTGACTTTAATATCTTGAAAGATATTAAAATTACGTTAAACTACGTAAACCATAACCGTAGAAATAGTAAACCGTATTTTCAAATAGGAAGAAATTATTTCTTAAGCTATTTATTTTTCTTATTTTTAATAATTCATATTTTAAATAATAAATTTTTTTTTTTATATCCTCATATAAAAGTGTCTTAAGTCCTTCTAAAATGGGAGTTTTAATCGTTCTCAATTTGTGAGATATATAATTTTTTTTTTTTGTATTTTATTAATTTTAGAAGAAAATTAGTCATACAATAAAAAAAAAAATATAAGTAGTTTAAAAATGTGTTTATAAACCTTTCTACTTTTCCCGGTAAAGTTATTAGTTTTTATTTAACATCAATAAACTGCAGAAATATTACGCAATATAATATCAAATCACCATCGTTTTGAATTTAAAAAAAAAAAAAAAAATTTAATAGAAAAAAAAAATTATGATTTTTAAGGAGATTAAGGAGTGATAATGATAATGTTCTTTAATTTATCTTTCATCATTCGTTTTTCGTATTTAAATATGGGCGAAAGAATCATCTCGTAAAGTAACTGCACATATAAATCTATTCACAAAGTCAAAATAAAGGTAATGGACCTCACATAAAAAGCACTTCCTTATATTGGTACGCAAATTAGATAGTCCATAGAAAAATGCAAAAAGATATCTCATAATTGAATAGCACACGCACTCTGAATTTCTATGTGTGCTGATATATCGTTCGTAGAGTGCAGATTGATTACATTTCACGTTGAATTGCGATCACGATTTCCACTCGAATATGCCGTCTTAAATTATGTAAAGTATTTCCGGTCCTGGATCTGAATTATCTGGCGCAGGATGTCGATGGAATCGAACAGAATTGCCTCGGACCTTTTCTCAAATTCAATTTTATTTCGATTCTTCCGCTATTTTAGTACCGAATACTTTCTGCATGGCCTCTCCGCTTATTTTTTGATTGGGCGAAAAGTTGGAAGGAGACGTTTTTCAATAGTTTTAAAATTGAAATTGAAATACATTCGAAGCGTGTCATATATGTTTTCGAATGCATAGTTCTTTTGATTTATATATTTTTGCTGAAAGTATACCAAACTGTTATAGGTCCTGCGAGTATTGGGTAGCTATTTTCGGTTCTCGCTTCTTTCTACACTGACAAAATGACACCTGTCTTGTGATATAGATTTTGAGTTATACATTCTATTAGTGAAGCAGAATCCTTTAATCGATATTTGTTTGGTATGCAACCGCTTGAAATAGGGCATCGATGTATGAATCTTATATTCAAAATTATATGTGTGATCGAATCGATGTGTGAAGCTTATATTATTATAGTTTTGAAATTGAAATGCCATCGAAGCTTGTCATATATGTTTTCGGAATGCATAGTTCTTCTGATTTATATATTTCTTTCTTCAGAGTATACCAAACTGTTATAGGTCCTGTGAGTATTGGGTAGCTATTTTCGGTTCTCGCTTCTACACTGGCAATATGACACCTGTCTGGTGATATAGATTTTGATTTATACATTTTATTAGTGAAGCAGTAACCTTTAATCGATATTTGTTTGGTATGTAACCGTTTGGAGTAAGAAGAAAAGAAATAATGGAAGAATGGAAAATTAAGGTTTGAGAATGCCATTTTGTAAAAGCGTAAGGAAAGTTGGAAGGAGACGTTTTTCAATAGTTTTAAAATTGAAATACTTTCGAAGCTTGAATGCATAGTTTTGATTTATATATTTCTTTTTTGAGTATATATTAAACTGTTATAGGTCCTGCGAGTATTGGGTAGCTATTTTTGGCTCTCGCTCCTTTCTATACTGACAATATGACACCTGTCTGGTGATATAGATTTTGAATTATACATTTTATTAGTGAAGCAAAATCCTTTAATCGATATTTATTTGGTATGTAACCATTTGGAGTAAGGCATCGATGTGTGAATATAAGAATGGAAAACTGAATGCCATTTTATAAAAGTGTAAAAAGAAAGTTGGAAGGAGATGTTTTTCAATAATTTTAAAATTGGAATACCTATGAAACGTGTCATATATGTTTTCTAACTACATTGTTTTTCTGATTTATATATTTCTTTGCTGAAAGTATACCGAACTGTTATAGGTCCTGCTAGTATTGAGTAACTATTTTCTGTTCTCACTTTTTTTCTATACTGATAATATGACACCTGTCGGGTGATATAGATCTTGAGTTATACATTTTATTAGTAAAGCAGTATCCTTTAATCGATATTTGTTTGGTATGCAGCCGTTTGGAGTAGGGCATCGATGTGTGAATATAAGAATGGAAAATTAATTAAGATTTGAGAATGCCATTTTGTAAAAGCGTTTTTACCACTGAAGAAATATTTATCTATGAAAAAAGATGAAAGGGAAATGAAAAAAATATAAAAAATATGCATTTTTTCCCCCTTTCTATCGCTTCTTTTCTTTTCATAAGTTTTAACTTCGTTCAATAGCGAAATTGTTCAGCGGAATGAAAATCACATTGCATAAAAAGAGTTAATTTGACGGTGGCAACACGAATCCTCCTCTTGCCGAAGATAATTGAAATAATGGAAAATGTGCTTAATATCACTTCGTGTTTGCAATGTTTTCGCGTTTGAATGGAGAAATTAAAAAAAAAAAAGAGCACAAAGAAAACGAAAAGAAATGAAACGATGATTGGGAGGGAAAAGGAAAAAAAAAGTGGAAAGGGGGAGTTTTTATTTGACCCCACTATCGGAATGGTAGAAAGATTTCTAATTTGGAAGATAAATTATGTTCATTCAGTGAATATATTTCAAAAAATTCCTGTTATTAAATTAATAATTTGATGCATATGCTTTTAAATTGTTGACAATTCAGCCACTTTTGACATTCAAGTGGTGTAAACATTTTCTTTTTAGTTTCTTGAGTTGATGTAAGAGTTTTCTTTCGATTCATTTATAACCGCGTTTGCCCACTAAGTTGTATTATATACTTTTTCATATTTGACACTAAAATACCAATATCTTGCATGAGATACCGTCTATTATTTGACCCGCACTATGAATGGTAGAAAGATTTCTAATTTGGAAGAGAAATTATGTTCTTTCAGTGAATATATTTAAAAAAAAAAATCCTTTTATTAAATTAATAATTTGATGCACATGCTTTTAAATATTTCAAATTATTAATTTGCATGCTTTTTTTTATGCACATGCTTTTTATTTTTTTTTTTTTAGACAATTCAGCCACTTAACATTCAAGTGGTGTAAACAGTTTTCTTTTAGTTTCTTGAGTTGATGTAAGAGTTTTTTTTTTTTCGATTCATTTATAACCGCGTATGCCCACTAAGTTGTATCTTATACTTTTTCATATTTGACACTAAAATACCGATATCTTGCAGGAGATATCGTCAAGTGTTGTCTAACGCGGTTAATTTTTGTTTTCGTTTTTTATTTTTCCCCACGAGGGCGGTTCTTCATGTTGGAATCCCCGAGGTTCGATTTATGATACTGTTATAAATCTCTGTTCACGAGAACGGCAGTGCCACCATAAAATGTAACTTAATGGCATCAGATTTTTCTTCGGCCTGCAAACCTTTCAAAATTTATTTATTTTGCTCACGGACATTTAATGGTTGAGAAGGTTCTCCAAGAATTTTGCTATGTTTAGAAGTTTCGTTTTGCTCTATTGAGTAAATGAGGGGTTGTCAGTTGTCTATTTTTCGGAAGACTGTGTCTATCATTTTTGATATTTAGAAAGTGGTTAAAATACTGTGTTTGTTATGAAAAAGTTTTTAAAAAAATTCTGGAATGTTTTTTTATTTTTTATAATGCATTATAGTTTTAAACTGATTAACACATGTACATATGCAGTTATTTGTTAATATTCGATATGCTAAATTTGATTGCTTTGATGAATTAAAAAACATTGGAGAAAGTTTTTTGTGTTTTAAAAATTATTCAGTATGATATAAAAAGTTATTTAGGAATAAGGTTATTAAACTACATAACAAGTAATATAAAAGTTATCTTGGAATAAGGTTATTAAACTGCATAACAAGTAATATAAAAAAAAATTTTTTTTAAGTCAATTCTACTTTTTTTTTTTTTTTCATTATATTGCAGAAAGTATTTTATGAATGATTGAAAATTTGAACAAGATATATATATAGGGAGAGTGTGAGCCAATAGAGGAATTGAATAAATAATGTATGAGTAAACATTTTTGTGTAAGAATTTAGCTAAGCTTTTGATGGCTACTTATATATATATTTTTTTGCATGCTGCTTTTTTTTTTTTTTATTTATTTTTTTTTTATCGTTAGAGAGATGTTTATATGGATAGTAAAGTGAGACCATCTCGGAAAAAATAAAGCTAAAAACGTGAAAAATAATAGTATATATAAAAAAAAAATTAGGCCTATAACATGAAGCTAGTTCTGTTAAGAGAGTTCATAACTCTGGTGTTCAAAAAAATATATATATTTCTACTAAGTAAAAAAAATGGAAAACATAGTAATTTCAGTTATCTTTTTATGGTTAGTTACATATATTTTACTTGGATTTCTTTTTTTTTTTTTTTTTTTTTTGTGGTAATGCATGTACTTTCAGTTATAATGCGCTTTAACTATATTATATACCTTTGCTTTTTACTATTTTCCTTCCTAGTATCAGATTTTATTTTAGGAATAATGCCATAATTTAGTGATATCATTGTTAGTTTGTTTCCATTTAGTATAGTTAAACACTAGCTTTAATATTTATAAATTTTACATAGAAAAAGTATAATTAAATGATATGCTGTTCATAATAATAGGATTCGGTGAAGTTTTCTAAAAATTATTTTTGATTGAAATAAATATTTGACAAATCGTTGAAAGCAAATATTATATCGTTTCATTCTAAGAATTAAAAAAAAATAATGATAACGTTTAGAACAGAAAAAGTCCAGTGTCCAGTGCTCTTAACTAAACTTGAGTCTCATGGGGTTATCCGAATTTGTTGATGGTAACGAAATAAAAATAGTTCTTGACTCTAGACATTCCTTAAAAATGGATTTCGACGGAACTACTCTAAAGGAATACGAACTAGTGTTCCTTTGGCTTCTGAAGTTCTTATGTTAGGCACTTTGAAAATTTGCTTCACTCTTCTTCGAAAGGGTTTTTATCTAGCAAGTATAACTGTTTCTTGGCCATACGATATACACTAGTTCTTTTCCTGCTTTGTAACCAAAAGAAAAACCTTTAAAAGTACCTTTCACCACGGAAGTTCTGTGTAATGAAATACATCAGATTAATGATAAAGCTTTTGAAGGAAAGATTTGACGCTAATTGAAGGAATAAAAAAATATAATCGTGTGTATAATTTTTGTGGTCTGTATTTTAACAGTTCAAATTGCTAAACTTCTTACAAATCCAACGTAAAATGTAAATTTTCTTAGTGTTTCAGTTTATTTCATTACAATTGGTTGTTTTCCCCCTTGCATGCTTTGTTAACATCAATTCATAAACCTTATTGTTTTAACATCAATTTTATTCACTTTGTTAATATAAATTTATAAATTATTTTTCAAAAAACTAAACCATTGTAATTTTTATTCTTGCAAATTTCTGTTGCATATTAATTAACTACAAATGATATGATTAAATTAATGTTTTTGAACTGTTTATTTATAAATAGCTCAATTTTAGGTTTTGCTTTTGTATTGAAAGTATACAAAATGTGTTTTATATTAGAGTACGAAAATTCAGAAAAGGGAAGTTTTTAGAAAAGTTAAATATTATTAGTTAAAAGTTAATTATTTACTACAATAATAATTGGACAGGGTAAAACCAAGATGATTATTGTTATATTTCTTGAATATAATGTAAGCATAAACAACAGAAAAAAAAAATTATGTAGTCTATTCAAATTTAAATGAAAAAAGGTTTAGCTATCAAACAAAATATATAGCAGTGTATTGGGTATCAACATTTTGGAATAATGTGACTGTGTTTTAGACTACAAAATACAAAAATGATCAACAAAACTAAATTTTGTAAGTTTAATGGCTATATAAAATTTAAATAACTTAACATTTAAATCTATCATTTTAATTATATAAAATTTCAATTTGAGGGTTTCCTGAATGAAGCATATAATTTTGATTAAAACATTTTTTTTTTTGTAAAAAGATTATTTTTTGTAATTTATTTAATAACTCATTGATTATATTTGATATATTTTGAAATATCCTATATTGTAATACATTTGTTTACCTGCGATGCAAATTACTTACTCTAACTTACAGAATAAAAAAAAAAAATATGAGTTTAAAGTTGAAAACGTGCCATTTCAGACATTTCATTTCAGATCATTTCATTTCAGATTATTCATTTCAGCATCATGAAATGAATAATCTGCCTCTCCCAAGAGAACCGTAGAAAATAATTGGTGAATATATGAAGTAATCGGCAATGTGTCAAATGAAGCAGCACCGT
>BPLR01018752.1:0-15371 GCA_021605095.1 Caerostris extrusa
AGTAAAGACTCAGTAATAGTATTTAATTTTATTTTACTTAAGTTTGGCTTTAGAAACTTTTTATTTCAAAACATTTTGTAAGCATTTATTACAATGTAAAAATGTCAAATGTTTGCTTATTCTAATTCAAATTACATTAAATAAATAATTTCACCCTTCATGAACCATTTTGATTTTTTTAAAAAGTCTATCCAAATGCAATAAAATAACATTAGTCTAAGTTAAATTTAGACTCTAACCAACTCAGCCACGAGAACTTCTCCAAAGTGAACATTCTCGTCACAAAAGTATGATGAGGAATGTTCACATATATTCAAAGAGAAATTCAATCTCAAAAAAGTATCTCTGATCAGAAAATATACAATTCCAAAACAAAATCATTTTTTATCCCAAAAAATAATAGATAAAATGATTTTAAGTGGAAACTTGTATCAAAACAGTATCATACTTGGTTGATTTAATGGCAAAAAAAAAAAAAAAAAAAAAAATCTACAGTTGTTGCAGAGCATTATGAATCGAAATTATATTTCCTTTTTCAACACTTGAATCTTCAATTTTCTTTACATTAATACTTGAGGAATAAAAGAAAATGTGTTTTCTTTTCCTACTCTTTCTTACTCAGAAAACCTCATTGAACTTCACTTACACAAGTAATGGAGTAAAATGGCATTTATTACTGAAGTGGAGGAAGTGGATGTTTGATTTCTTTTTGTGTAGTTCCCAAGGAAAATTTGGTTTCATTTCTTATCCATTGCTGGAATCTCCAGCGGCTCCCTAGATTTTGCTCCATGCAGTGAAGCAGGAAGGCACAACTCTCGCTCAAGTATTAATATATTCATAAATTTATCAGGATACTTATCCAAACTTTCATCTGACATTCAAAACAAATCTTGTAATATAGCCAACAGTTTAAATACAAGTAGTCAGAAGAAAAATATTCATAAACTGTAAAATTTGAATATTATACTCATTCAATAAATTAAGGATAATGAAGTTCAGGCAAAGAAAAGTAGAGACAAGAAGCAAACAAATTTGACTTATTTGTAAAGTCTATTTATTAAACAAAAGGTAAAGAGCAAAAAGATGCTAAATGTTTGACATAATTAATAAAAATTGCGATTTTTACTCCCTGGAGCAAATTTCAAAAATTATTACAAATTTATTATTTTTACAAAAAATTTCACACAAAACAAATTTATTATTATTTACAAAAAATTACAAAAAAACAATACAACATGTTTAGTATGGAATATGTCTCCCGGACAATGCAATACATGGGCGCTTACAATGCCTAGGCATGCTGAGTATCAAAGTATCAATCTGATCTTGGGGGAATGTGCACCACTCATCAGGCAATCGCTCTCCGAAGTTCGAGCTGACAGGTGGGAGCTGAGCGGGCTGCAGTCGCCGACTCAAGACCGGCGAGACAGGTCTGATGCTGTGCTCCATCTCGTTTCTTTTGGCAGTAACTGCTAAATACCGGTCCTCATTTCGACGTTGGCAGCAACTTCGGGCGACCTGTGCTGTGGCATCTGCCACATTACCATCATCTTGGAATCGTTGCAAAGCCTGGAGATGACATACAATTCAATTTCATGTGGATGATACTTCAGCTGAGTAGTGCATTCCAGTGATCGATAATTCTACCACGTAAAAAATCATCCAAATGCTTCTTTGTGCCATAACTATGCGGTTGTGCACTGAAAGGCTTTTAAAGCGCTTGTGAACAATTTACTTCTTTTTGCCATTCCTTATATACCCCTCTCTTACACTCTCGTCATTGCGGCGGTACTATCCGCGCCATCTGGTGGTTTCCTGTAATTTGCAAATTCTTCTTCAAGATGTGTGATAATTCAACAGGTGAAAATTTTTTATTTTAGAATTCAATTTCTGTGTGATTCTGAATTATCCTTAATTTATGGACATGAGTGTACATTGAATTTTATGACATAAACAAGAAAAAACTACTAAAGTTATAACAAATAAGATCACTGACTAATAAATCTGATATAATTTACTTACTGGAACTTGCGGCACTGCTTTTGGATGCCATTTTTGCTTTTGTTGATTAAACCAAGTTAATGTTGGACTTTCTCATCAACTGTGTCCAACATCTATGTGACTATCATCTGTTGACTTATCACCAAATCTACAAAATAAATAAATAAAATAAGTATAAAAACAAAAAAATTTTACAAATGAACTGTTTACAGTACAATACCTAACTTTCATTACAAATTTAAATAAAAAATTATAAAATTTGTGTTTAAAAAAGGTAAATAATTATTTAATTTTAACTAATAATAATTTGCAGTCATTGGAATGAGGTTATATATAAAAATTTAAATTAAATTTACACTTTACAGAAGACCAAGCATTGATTAATGTGATACTAAGATTTTAATTTCTCTAGCAAATATGAGGAGGGGGTCCAAAAATGTGATCTCTTTTATTTTTATTATAGTTCTTATATGCATATCTTTTAATTTCCATTACCTCAAATTCATAACATATTTTTCATATTGATGTGACATCAAAACACTCTTTAGAATTGAAGAAAAATAAATTTTTAGTATATGTCATGTGTATTAAAAAAAAAAAATGACTTGATTGGTGTAGGGTAGCTCAAAGAACAAGCACAATTGCTTATGGATTAAACATCCTTTATTTTAGGGGTGCTGAAAATTATGCCTGCACATTATAGGGTGCTGCAGAAGATAAATATGCTGGAAATTATAAACAAATTACAGTATTTTAGTTACATACATTGACAACTTAATATTTCATCATCTTCTCACTGACAAATTTAAACACTCATAAGAAGAATTCAAAGAAAATACTCACTTGCCCAGAAGGGAATCCTAACTTCTCTTCTGTGGTGATCATCATGCATACTACATTTTAATGAATTTCGGCAAAATCTTCCTGAACGTCCTATAACACCACAATTCTGAAAAACCTGATTAGAAAAATATTTTTAGTTTGATTACCCATTCATCATTTTAATTAATGGTCCCTCACTTTCAATTTTATCTTAATCAGAAGAGACATTTATATAGAGACATTACGTATTAATAATATCAAATAAAATTTTATTACAAAGTAAAAAAGGTACAACCCTATTGCTTATCACACATCTTGAATATACCAAAGTGAGAATATGCAAGCATATTTTAAAAAATCTTTAAAATGATTTAATTAATATTTTTGTATCAAAATTATGTAGGTAAAATAAAATGCAATCATTTCAAAATGATTACAATTGAAAAAAAAAATGCAATAAAAGTAAACAACTTAACTTAAAAATGTTTAACATTTTTTTTTAAATGTAATATAAAAAGCTAATTTTAAATCTAATTTTATGATGATGAATATCAAACTAAGTAATTATCTTTATAACAGATATTAAAAAAGAAAAACCATTCTAAAGTTTGTTTCACAAATAAGAAAAAAATCATAAACAAATAAAATACTAAAAATAACATTGGCCATTTTTATCAAAAGAAATGAGAGAAGGTTCTCAAAATAGGGAGAAAGTTGCAAATTTTTAAGACTCTGCTTGATTTTGCACTGTGCATCATGATGTTAATACTAACATATATAAATGACAATTTTATAATATATGTAAATGTATTAAATCAGAATACATGGCTACATATTGCCTCATATAACATTTTTAAATAGCTAATTGATTTATTAAATACTTAAAGCATTTTTTTCTATCCATCCTTAATTCTCAAAAATACATAAATATAAATACATATAATATTAAAATAAATAAATAATTATAATAGCAACAATTCAATAATAATTATCATAGATTTTTTATATTACCTGACTTAAATATTCTTTCAGTTTTTCTGCAAAAGAAATTAATTAATTAATAACATTTAAAATAAACAAGTAAAAAAGTCATTAAAAACAATTTTTTTTTTTAAATATTTCTCTTTAAAGAGAGAATATTTCAAATATTCAAAAATGTATTCTTCCTAGTCATGACAACTTATTATAGAAAGTGGAAAGGAAGAAACAATCTTATGTACTGAATAAAATAAAAAATTTGAATAGATTAGAAAGGGTCTGTATTATACAGTAAAAGATCTTTAATACAACATGTCCAAGACCATCACTATGACGCATTAGCAATTTTGGCAGGTTATAGTGTTATATGTACATATTAGTAGTATGTAAAAGTCTGCACAATATTGCTCCTGTATTAATCTTGATAATAGTGTGCCCTCTACATAAACGTTTGTAAATGTGCATGTTTAATATGCTTATGCTCATTCTGAACCTGTGTAAATAAATATCTCATCATTCAAATAACAAATAAAAATTTATATATTGAACATTCATTTAATTTTATTTTCTTTTATAAAATGCAGCACAAAAAAAATGAATACTGTACAATGATAATTAAAGCAAATTGTAACAAACTATTCTCTGGCAAGAAAAGTGTCTATGAGCCTGCTTTACTAAAAAAAAAGTATCTGATATAACATTGCTTCCTAATTTAGAATTCTTCAAATAAATTGTTATGAATTAAACACAAATAAATGAATTTTGAAAATCTATGAATTTTATTCTGTACTGAAATTAAAACTGTTAGTTATGATAAATACTGGGTAAAAATGCAAAATGATCAAGGTTAACAATAATTCAGACAAAAAAATCAGAAAGCGAACCACTCGATGGGTGGCAAATTATAGAAGTGTTATGAATTATCGAATGTCGGAATACAGAGAGCTTACTGTAGTCAAAGAAATTTTTGACTTCATATTTCAGGAGATAATACTTATTCATAAATATCAACGAAAATTTATTCATTTACCATAAAAAATTATTTATAAAAAAGCCTTTTGAAAAAAAATTTTATGTATGCATATAATTTTCATTTCTAATAAAACATTTTGTAAAATAAGAAAAGATATATAGATATAATTAAAAATTCTCAAAAATAACTAAACATAGATTTATACAATTCTCTAATGAAATCTCTTGTTCAAATTTTAAAAGCAAAATTAAAGACACTATTTTAATTCAAGTTAAATTTTAAAAATTTTCATTTTAATCCTGATATTTACAAAAATTTATTTACCTGGGGACATATTTGCAAGATTTGCTTCAGATACTTGTGGTGTATCATCTAAAATAAGCACAAAAGTGATTAAAAATAAAAATAATAAATCTTTCTAATCAATGAATATTTTCTGCATATCATGTTGTTTGTCTCATTGTAAAACTAAAATTAAAACAAAAAATCTTACAGCATTTAAACTTTTATCGTGTCTTGTATTATTAAAGAATATATTCAATTTATTAGGAAAAAAATTGAAAAAACAACTTGCCTTTTTAGGAAAAGAAATTAAGATATTTTTATTAGAATGCTAATGAGTTATTTAAATTAAAATTGACTGAAAACTAATAGACTTAAAAATGTTGCTTATCATTTTAATAATAGTTACATTATTCATCTGGTTTTATTCTGTTTACAAAGTACATATCAGAAGGGAAAAAAAAAAAAAATTTAATTTTTTTTTTTTACACAAATGAATATGTATGTTGATTCAACATCACTTGACTTTTAAATGCTAGTCAATAATAATCAGCACAATAATTGACTCAATAAAGATTTTAAAATGATTTGTTTTAAATGCCTATTGTAATTTGTAAACTTAAGAGATAATATATATTTTTTTAATATATAACCCTGCCTTAATAAAATATTACATAATTTACTTATATTACTTACATACCTTAAATATTACATTTATTATTCTCATATATAACTACAAATACGTATTGTGATTTTAATCATTTTGACATCTATTTTTATTATCATAAACACATGATAGCAAAAAAATAAATAAATGTCAACACCCAAATAAAAGTGTAGCTTATATATAGGGTCACTGCCAAATGTTTTGTATCACTTAAGTGTTTAATTTTTTTTTTGTAACACTATTTAACAACATTTTGGATAGCATTTATTGTTTCCCTTTTAAATTATACTATATTATAACATTGTTTCTCAGTGATTTAAATATTTAAATTATATAAGGGTTTGATTAGAGTTTAAAAAGCATATATTTCTAAAACTAAATAATAAAAGTATTTTAAAAATAATAAACAGTAAAATGTATTTTAGTGTTCAGATATTTTGTCATTTCTAATAAAATTATCAGCCAATAAAGTTCTCTATTTAATTGACCCATCAAATGGTGACAATTCAAATGAATTTTATAGAATGATCACTACTTTCTTATTCTTTTTGCCATATTCACAAAAAAAATTGTATTTTAAAGAAAATATTTTAATTATTTTCTCACAAGATTATTTTACTCATCAAATATCCAATAAAAAATAATTTAAAATAATTTGCTATTTCAAGCATAACAAAGAAATTCAAAGAGATAGACAAATTAAATTTCCAGTCAAGAACAGGATGTTCATAAGAGATAATAGAATGGCATAATTTAATTTTTAAGCTTAAAATGAAATTATATTTATTTATGAATTAGAGTTATTAACAAATCCAAGACAGATATCCAAATGAAAATTTAAATTGTTTTAATATTTAAATAAAATTACACAAAAAAAAAGAATATGTTATACATCTTAAGTTATTTTGTAATTAAAAATGAAGCATTATACTTACTGCCCCTGCCTCTTCCTTTTCGCCTTGTGGCTTTTTCCTTTTTCTCTATATAAAAAATTTAAAAAAAAAAAAGAAATTTAATTCTCTATAAAAAAAAAAAAATTAAATCAATAAAACTGCAAATAATTTTTGTAACTTTAAATTCTTATTTTTCTTCTTGAAACAACAACTACAAATTTAATTTTTCATAAAAATTATACAAAATTATGACATATAACACAAATATTACAAAAATATGAGGTTTATAACAAATAATTTAAAGAAAATTGTTAATTTAATAAATTATATTTTATTAATTATTAAGAATAGATAACAGTGACAAGTCTTAAAAAATCTGATAAAATAGAATTCTAAGAGGCAAACATTAAAATATGTTTAATCTCTTATTTTATTTTCAGGGCTCAGACTTTTATATCAATCTAACCCTGCATAAGATTTCTAAATGTTTCTTTTTTGTAATTTGTTAAGTGTATTTTACCAAAAGATATATATAAATACATTTTACTTAATTTGGATTAGAAAATTAAATTTTTTTAAAATTGGTACTAATAAATTAAAACAATACTTCAAATAAACTAAATTAAATTTTATAAATGTCAAATGCTTAAATTAAAACCAGTGAAATCTTCTGAAGTGATTAGAATCAGGTAGCTCTTCCTAAACACAATATGTAATCAATAACAAAAGCAAGTATACATAGTCTCAATCAAATCAATAAGCTTTTATTATTGCTATTTTCTTTTAATTTTATGAGATAAATAGTAATTCCTTATTAAAATTTAAATAAATTAAACTATAAATCTTACAAATTCAAGGTATACTCACTCTTTTTTGAATTGTAATTATCACCTTCATCAACATCCTCAGAATCACTGTCCTCTGCGTCAATGGTAGTTCTATAACAAAATTACAATCCCATAATAAATATTTTTTTTTTTGAATTTTAGATTTAAAAAGACAGAACACTATTCTGATTAAGTACAGGAAAAACATTAAAAAATGAAGTATATAACTCTATTGTATGCCTACATTATATATATAAAAAAACTTCTAGAGAAAAAATACGAAAAATATTTAAAACTTATTTAACAATTCACTGGAAAACACTAATTTATGAAAAATACTAAAAAATAATGCAATGTTACATCATTATTATAACGAAATATGTGAGCTAAGAAATTACTTAATACAAAATTATTACATTTTACTACTTCTTGTGTCTTGTACTCTCTAATTCTACTTACAGACTACTTACATTTTACTTTAATTCTACTTACTTCTCCCCAACAGTGGCAAGAGAAAGACTGATGGCATGTAGTGTAAATACTGCTTTAGAAAAATAAGAAAATCTGTGGCAATTGTAATAGCTGCCTGAATTAGAGTGGCCTCGTGGATAAATATACCACAGGGATACACACAATTAAACTAAATGATAGAATGTCTTTCTACTGGACTGAAAAAGAAGAATAGGATCCTTCCCTTCTATAGATGTCATCTTCAAGGTATTCAAAATTGTAATAACTCAACATCACTCACATCATTATCAAAATATTAAGGGACATCTCAGCTTCATAGGATGTGGTATGGCATAGTGTCATGGGACCAATAGTGTGTCTTGTATCATCAGTTGAAAGGAGTTAAACCCTTCATTAGCACATGAGCAATAATTAATTCTGAAAATTTTCTTAAAAGATATAAAGATTTATCTATATAGTGAATAAACACATAAAATAGGCCATAATAAATTTATCAAAACAATGGGTCATATGCTACTAAGCAAAAACATCATTTTGGTGAAAGCCTAATGTTCCTATTATAAAAATAAATAACATTTTTAGTACGTTCAGATTTTTATAATGTTTAGACTAGATTGCCCCTAAGGAATAAGATCTAAAACTAAATAAGAAAGAACAAATTTTCCATTCAATAATTTAGATCGAAAATTAAGCTTTCCAAATGTTGCAGTATGTTTCTTATTTGTAAAAAGTGTCTTTTTATCTTTTTGCTATAATGTAAAATCAAGAAGTTATCAAAAAATGTAAATTGAATGTAATGCATATGTGATAGGAAAAATTGGCTTCTGATTGGCTATTGTTCTCAAGTTTTTAATTCTCAGTGCAAATTGAACTTACGATCATAGGCTTTTTCTGCTGTATTCAGGAAGTAAAATCTATATTTATATTTTACATGCTTATTCAGCTGATAGCATAGCTGATAGCATAGCATTATCCTAACATTTGCTGCTAAACCCCTGAATACAAAATGCCGAACTCAAATGAGATTTTCAAGACAATTTTCAGTAGTTTTTGAAGCTTGTCAGCAGTGGGAAAAAAAAGGGATGTGGCATATGCAAAACACATATCACTACTATAGAATTGAAATATTTTGCCAACATTTTACATAAAGTTCATATCAACAGAGGTGCTCAGATGCAAATATAGATGAAATTAATTTATTACCATACTTATTATATTATTATATGTAGCACTTTAAAAAAAAATCAGCAAGTTTTCATTAAAATAAAGTAAATGCTGCTATCAGTTATTATAAATTGAATTAAATATAAGACAAATAATTTTTACATAATATTGAGCAACTTTTAAAATTTGTAAGTATGAAAACTAATGTACTAATGACAAAAGTTTGTGGAAGTATTGAATGTTACTAACTTAATTAGGAAAAAAAAATTACAGAAAATTATTTTGTATTTTTCAAAGCTGGCACTATTTATCTTGAAATTTATAGAACTTTTTAACAGCCTCACTTTGGAAAAGAAATAAATGAAAATGACATTTAAAAAAATTCTATAGTTTATAATTAATCTAAAATTTTTTGTCATTTTATACACTCATTAATTATGAAGAATGGGTAGTAACTGCCCTTTCTGTGATCGAGTACATTTGTGTTTATCAACTAAAAAAAAAAAAAAAAAAAAATTGCACCAAAGTCGCTAAAAATTTTTAACAATGTTTTCCCTCTCATTTTATTCAAAAATATCTGAAGAAAATTAAATTAACATAATTCAATGTTCAACAACTGTTATAAGAATATGGGATTTACTAGCAATTAGAATGATGTAATTTCCTTTTCAATGTAAAAGAAATATCTTTCTGTCTGAAAGATATTTCTAAAAAGTCGATAGAATGAGGTATCTATATTTTGATAAAATTGAGGAAATGTGAAGTAATATCACAAGTTGTGAGGTCTATTGTTGACAGGAAAATGGAAGGAAACTAGTTCAAAGTGGTACAATATAATTTATTTAATGATAGTGTGAAAAGCTGATATAGGTAAAATGCAAAATAATTCAGCAAGCCTTTGATTATCACCTGAAAATTTTGTAAAATTTTAGAAACATTAAAATTTATCAGAAGCATTTAAAATTTTCAGGTTTACAATGGGTGTATCAGATATTTATCCTTATTATAATTCTTGTAATTATATCCTTCTTGTTAGATTTATTATTTATTCATCAATTTAGTTTATTATTTTTACCTATTTAATTTCAATGCATAATATTGCCAATGAAAAATGGCAAGCAATTGACTTGAGTTATAATGAACAAATATGAAATTTTATTTCCTCAAAGCATTAAGACTAACCTCTTAATAGTATTTCTCCTTGGTCGACCAAATCCCATACAATTACTTAAATGTGGTGCAAAACGAGATGAGCTTACTCTCACTTGACAAACAGGACATAAATTTGTACATTCAGCTCCACCTTTGAAATTACCATGAATATCAGATCCAGGTAAATAAGCTGCACATTCATTATTATAATTTTCTATATTGTAGACTTCTAAAAAAAATAATAAATATAACAAATGAAATCTCATGGACAAATATTAATTTTTAGTAAGTTTAATTCATATAGAAAGAAAGAGATATATATATTTTTTTCATAGCAAAGATACAAAATGCTTGCAAAGTTATAAGGATTTCTCAAAAATACAAAAAGATATTAGAATTAATGGCAAATGTGAACATTCTATAATTTTGAAAAAGTACATTTAAATTTGAAAAGCAAGTTAATAAAAAAAATACGTATATTTTTATTTTATATTACATAATACAGTAACCTTTTATTATATATTGTGCATGTCAAGAGACAGAAAAAAAGTTATAACTGGTTATAACAATTTTATGTAACAAAATTATAAATAAAAAACTACTTTTACCACTATACATATATTTTTACTTAAGTTAACACTAAAAAATATTTTCAGTTTCCTTCTAAAATTCTATAAAATAGAGCTGGCCATTGATTGTGTAACTCAAGAAATGTTTGAGTTCTTACAGATGGTTGCCATGCAAATAAAAAGTAAAATTCAATATGGTAAAAATGACAGCTGAAAGAAATTTTGTTTTGTTATAAAAAATATTAAGTAATTTTGTAAAAAGAATTTTTTTTTAAAAATTAAATTTGCTTATGGATGCTTTTCAAGTGTTGTCCATCCTAGCAGTTAGCTGCCAAAAGTTTCGTTGATAACTTGTTAGAACAGTTCTTACAAGCTCAGCGAAAACAATAGCTCTTTCAAATAATCTATCTAAAATATTATTTTCATAAGAGATGTAGGCGATGCTATAACCTTTCTTCCCTTAAAAAATGTCCACATATTTGAATGCTTGTTATAGTGAGGAGCAACTGTAATTTTAAATATTAATCGTGCATTAATATCAATAAATAGACACGTTCTTAGTATGTCATATTCAAGCAAACATATTCTTTAGAAAATTTAAATATTAAATTTAAGTACAAAGCAAAACATTTAAGGGAGTTCAGTGTGTTATCTAGCAAAAATAAAAATAAATACACACATTTTAAAATTAAAAAGAAAAATTCTCTAATTTCAAAAAGATATTTTAAACATGCAGCATAATTTGAAAATAAATAATAAATTTCATTTGAGATTCACTATATTGACCATCATATTTTGTAAGAAATTTTTGACTAAATATAGATAATTCACTGTTTATTTTTCATTTGCTATTTTTCTATTTGAAAATTAAAACATTTTTACCATGCTATACACTAATATAGAGAAGGAAGCTCATTAAACTATAATACTCACAAAAAAAAAAAAAAAAAAAATTGTGGAAATAATTTTTTAATAAAACTTTAATGCAATAATTTAAAAAATAAATATATAAACAATGCATTTAGTTAATATTTAATTTGGTTAATCATTAAAATTGGAAAATTTATACAAATTATTTATGAAAAAAAAAAAAAAAAAAACAATCCTAAAAAAAGTTTTTAAATGTTTTCAAATTTTTTTCAATCTAGAGATTCTAATTGTATTAAGATATTTAGGAATTATACAAAATATAATTTAATTGAAGGGTGCACAGAATTTCAAAGACTGAAGGTCATATATACTCACTACTGTAACTTGATGACAGGTTGCACTATATATACAGAGAGAGAAAGAAAAGAAAGAAATGGGGAAATCAGTACAGAGAAGTAAAGAATATGATGTATTGTATAAATTAATTCTATCACATATTTGCATTTCTCAGCACTAAAATGATTAATCAAATAATTTCCAAATTTACAATTTGTTAATATTCATGACTGAAAATATTTCATCAAAAATATTATTGATTCAATAAGTTTACCATGCATGCATGCATTGTCAGTGTAATAATCAGAGCTACATAATTAAGCACATTTTTTAGAAATGAAGCGTGTTACTATTACAATTGAATCAATAGTTGAAGTTTTGATAGCTAATATGATTAAGACTTGTATATGAGAGTAAAAGAAAGAAAAGAAAAAAAAAAAAAAAAAATAGAATGCAAATTAAGGCACTGTATTTAAGCTAGCAAATAATTAATAAAAGTTCTTCTTTTAGATTTGATATAAATATCTTTTTAATATTTAAATATTCACTTTTTTAAAGATCTTGTTCCATATTTTTATCATTTATTTCATCTGCTAATTTTTATATCTGTTCAAGGGTATTTTTTTAAATATCTATTATGTAGCTTATTAAAACATAAATGACATATAGTGCAGCATGCCACAAGTCTACATATGGCCTGCAGATCATGATCTGTGCACCCTGCTTTAATAGAATATCTAAAATATCTAAATATATATATATATATATAAAACGATATATTTACTTACCAAACACTCCGCCTCTTTTCAATTAGAACAAACACACAGAGAAAACACAAAAAAGAAAGTGGAAAAAGCATTATTAGTTTACAAACAGAAATATTAAATATAAAAATAATTGTTCAAACTTGTTCTTAATAATTTAAATAAAAATAAATACATAACATTTTAAGTCAAAAGTAAATTTTTTTTTTTTTTTTTAAACTTTTCTTTGATGGTTATCTAATATTTTATGAAAAATTACAATTTTTTTTTTTTTTTTAATGTATAAAATTTTTCAAGATCATCCTTTTTCAAATAATTTTAAACAAAATTATTTAATTTTTCACAGCCAAATTGAATACATTTCTGGTTTTAATATTTATGAATTTTAAAAATAGAAAAAATTTATTTCTAAAGAATTTTCAATAAAAACAAATCAATTTTTTTTTTTTTTTTTCTGTACTAAGAAACTCTTGGGAATTCTTTGGAGTGACATTATAGCGTTACTATTTACCAGCATTTTGTTAAAATTTAATTTTTTTTAGATCACAATAATACAATTAATAAGAATTTGTTACACATCTTCTTTAATAATTATGAAACATTTAAAATTTATACATGCATGACTGATGAAATGTAACTGTAACATTAGCTTTCTTTATATATAAATAAATATAACATAGTTCTTTTCTTTTATATTTTCATATGCTATGTACAGACAAACATATAAAATGCAAATAAAATTTTAAAAATTAAAAGAACAAAAGTTCATAGTTAACAGCACAATGGAAGCTGTTCTCTAGTGAATATTTTGTATTTACAAAATTCTTAAACATATTTTGAAAATACAAAATATTCACTAGATACAATTAATTTTTTTAAATGGATTATTAAAAGCAAAAATTAACCAAATAATTACAATTATTTCACAATTTTTATTGATTCTATTTTTGCCATTTTTTTTTTTGTTATTGTTAATTTTGAACTTTTGCTATTGAATAAATTAAATATATTTTGAAAAAACAATAATACACAAATAATGTTTATCAATGAACAATAAAATTTACCTCACAAAAGTTTCTTCTAATGGAAAATACCCATATGATAAAGCTCGGTGAACAGAATTACAAAAATCTGCGACTGCGTCTTCCATTATTTCAAGTGTCAATTCTTTAAATGCAAGCTATAAGATTTAAAAATAATTAATATTGAATGTAATACAAAAATAAATATATAATAATAAATGAATGCAACAATGTAATAAATTTACTATTTTGAAATAAAAAATCAAAATAATTTAGATATTTTCTAAGTTTTTCACATTAAAATTAGCTAACTAATTAAAATTTTTGATTTCTTTTCCTTCAGATATTTTTTTAATTGATGAGTACGTTAAGAAGCTTTTTAATCAATAAATAAGAAATAGATTAGAATATGAAAATAGAAAAAAATATATAAAAAATAAAATAAAAAATAATTTTTATCAAGTTACTATTTTAAAAAATAAGGCAAAATAAGCATATAATAATTTCAATGCTTTAAAAGCATTTCTAATTTCAAGATTGACATTAATCACAACATTTAGATTCTGTGTAGCTTACTAGCCACACAGAATCTAGTAGATAGTCCTGCTTTAGCAGCTTGAATATTAATCATGCATTGGCTTAGCTTTAAAATGATTTCATAATAAAAGAAATTATACAATAGGTGACAATTAATGTGCAAGTAACAAAAAATTGCTTTACTGTATATTGTATTCTTTCAAATAATTAAATCATTCACATTTAATAACATGGTTCAATAAATAATTTCAATAATTCTGTGCAAGTCTAGAAATAACTAATGATAACATCAGAAGTAAAATATTTTTAAAAGCCAACTCAATATAAAATAAAAGGTAAATTAAAAAGGCAAAAATCATCAGAAAATTTCTTAAATTTAATAAAAATTAATTATATATATCGGGCAGTCAAAACACTTAAAAGCGAAGTAGTTACTTATGAATTTCTATCTTAAATATATAATATTTGAATGAAATGTTTTAAGGTGTATGCAGTGAAATATTCTGAATACCATGGTGAAAAATAATAGTGTTTGAGAGTTAAAAAGGGCTACGCATTCGCGAAATTATAAATCATACATCCCTAGGAATCATAAATAATTCTGTATATAATTTATTTTCTCAATTTTTTTCCAATTGATACATTTATTTTTGGAAAAAATTTCTACTGAACTTTGATATTACATAGTTAAGCTTACATTAGTTATATCATCATAATTCTCCTCAGCTGCTTCCATTTTAATCAAATTTCAGTCTGTAGTAAAAAATCACAATAATTTTTGTAACCCTTTTCGAAGGGTAAAATCACTAAGTTCTCAAAAAATTAAAATGAAATTATATGTATTACACATATTAAAATTCTGCAAAACACCAATGAAACTAGTCAACGTTTGTATAGATAATGTTAAATTTTTGAATTTATAAATGTACATTCGATGTAACAATAAAAAAAAAAAAAGTTAAATTGTTTTGTTTGTTGTATCTAACTTAACCTAACGTCTCAGAGTCAACCTGTGGCTCGCCGAGGAAGAATAGCATTTGGTC